>CM024624.1:47445763-47750925 GCA_014182585.1 Eucalyptus coolabah
GAGGTGATATACACAAATCATCAAGCCATATGCATTTTTCGAGATGATGTATCCCATCATTGAGCCACATGCATTCTTTGAGGTGATATAACCAAATCACCGAGTCACGTGCATTCTCTGAGGTGATGTTTCAATTCAACAAGTCACGTACATTCTTTACTTCATTACCACAATTTTCCACTTTTGGAATAATTACCCACTGATATAATTTCATTCAATTTGCACAATTAGGTACTTAAATAAATAAACATATTGCACCACAATAACCAACACGAAAATCCAGTCGTCGACCATCCCGGTCTAATTTTCAGAATTAATTATGAAAATTATTAAATAAATACAATAAATCCAACTTAGGCCCATAATTTTCCCAGATGGATCAGGATTCCAAGGTTCGTGCAATAAATACTCGAGCCTATCTACTCACTAATTACACTAACCATTTGCATAACATGTATAGGTATATCCATAATTTAATTATTCTAATATAATCTATCCATCTAATTGCACTTAATTAAATCAAATCAGCCCATAAGCATTATTAGCTAACTAAGTAAGGATTAGTGAATTAAACTCACTTAATTAACGCGTAGGTCAAATCAAACTAACGGGAACGGCAGGGGGTCGCTTTTCTCCAAAGCAAACCTAGGATCCGAGGCCGGAAACACCTCAAAATTGGCCCGACACCTTGTTGGAAACCCGTAAAACAACCCTTTGTTTTAGTTGCAAAAGAAAGAGAACAAAGGCAGTGAGGGGCGGCAAGGACCGATGGAGGCTTCAGTGACTTGGAGGGCCGGTCCACGGTGGTCGAACGGCAAAGCACAACTCTGGCCAGGGTTGGGACAGCGGTGACTGGACGATGGCTTGCACAGCATGCGGGTAGGATTGGCGGCAGCAAACAGCGGCAACGTGGGTGGTCCTGGCTCCGACGATGGCTACTGCAATGGCTAAGTTGCTTCCGGCAACGTCCTCCTTGGTGTCCGGGGTTTTGAACAACGGGGATGGAGAATGGAGTGGGGTGGACGGCAGCTAGGGAGAGACAGAGGGAAAGGATAAGGGGTGGGCCACCATGGCCATTTTCTTCCATGCCATTGTTCCCTTGACCCATCCTAGGCCATGCATGGTTCCTTGCCTGTCCTTAGGCCACCAAGGCTTCTTCTTGAACATGTGAAATGGTCCAAAATCCTAGGGGAAGAGGGGCACACGAATTTGCAAGCATTTTGACTTCAATTGGACACCATTCCTCACTTAATTTAATCTCATTTGGTCCTAATAAATTCAATTGATCCTCCATCGATCAATTCGGCATTTTTCCTCACTCATATATTCATCTTGCATCCCACTTGCACAATCAAAAACGATTCCGGCCTTTTTTAGGACAAAACAGCCTTGTGATGACTTTTTTCCAAAAAATCTCGGGTTACAGAAAAATCTTCTGAAGTTGAGTCAATACTCCTAGAATTTATTGTAACATGATAGAATCTTTAATTTCTGAAATCAAACTCGAATTCACAATTAATTTCCATTTGGCGCGTTTTAGTGTGACCTAAACTATCGAGTAACTTTCATAAATTTTTCAGTGTAAATGACCCATGGTTGATTTTGTATGAGCTACAATGAACCTACTCGACTCATTGACGATTCTCGGTTGTCGTGAAAATCTCGAGGATTCAAATATGGACACAAGGTACCAAAATTATAGAAAAATCAGTCTAGTATCAGCCAACGAGAATATTCCAATTTAGTAGTGTCACCCACGATTTGCTACACTTCTCTATCGAACCGACCTATCTCGACATTGAATCGATTTTTAACTGTGCCGTAATGGCCTCTAAAGATAGACACGGTCGAGAAGCCGATTCCTGGTCGAATTCTCAAGTCTTTTGCCTTAAATTTTCTTAATGGCTTACCTAGATAATTCAGTTATCTCCTTATAGGCGCGTTAGTGAAATGCTCAATTTATTCAGTAGAAAACAGGATTGAAAATCTGGGATGTCACATAAACTTAAGAAGTTAGTGATTTACAAGCCTATCCCGAAAGGCCACTTCCTAAATGACCAACATACAAAAAGGGTTAGCAACGTCGAGGTTAACTTACTCCTTTAACATGAGAGATATCCAAAAAAGTGATTCCCACATTGACATTAGTCCACTTCGGTAGACCATCAATCCTTAGGAAAGGATTGAGGAGGTCCCTGTGGAACTTGATGAACCAAGCCACGAAACAGTGGGGAACCAAGTGGTCTAGGCCCTCCTAAACCTAGAAAGTAATGGTGTGCTTCACGATGATCATCTCGGTCCCCTTTATGACATACTCGGTCATATCCCACCCACCCCAAAATGATTAGGGCACTCCATCACTATGGCTTGAAATTATTTAACAACAAGGATTGAGATGAAAATCTCAGTGAGTCATCAACCAAAGCCTTGACTAGGACGTGAATTCATTTAGAAGGCAGTTTAAACACGCACTATATATGAACTTACCTTGCACACCCCCACAAGTTAACACGTCACATATGACAATATTAGTGCAACAAGCATAATCGATGATCAGAACACATTGCGCAACATCCAGGCACACTACCAAACACACGTGTTTCAATTATTACAATCCCTCGGGCCATGGCCAATACATGAGTCAGCGATCTTCCGGCATAATCGAGCATCGTCCCACCTCATTGGGTACGACATCATCTAGAAACTCCACCTAGACGGCATTTTTTAAGAAGCATCGGTCCGGTCTTAATTGTGACTCGGCATCCAAACTCTTGCTGGGCATCCAATAAACATCGGGCATCACTTGTCATGCCCCGAACCCTAAGCACGTAAACATCCCTCAACAATTGATTAAGTTGCGATGTCTTAGGACGTGTCATCGACCTATTCTTTTTCTCTTCCAATCAAACACATGTGGAAGCAATTTATATTAACACCCAGTCAATCAGCAAAGAATAGAGATAATAAAACAGTACAATAGTGAACTTCTAAGATGCTACTTTGTTTTATATATTTGTTAACCCCAGGAAGTTCATATGTACAAACCATCATAAAAACTAGCAGGGTTCTAAGGCTAATTTGAACTTCTCTTAATGAAAGGCCAACTTCTCTTCTTCACATGGACCTTCAATCAAATACGACGGTTCTCCATATTACGAGCTTGAAAAATAATAAATAACAACAGGGTGAGTTATAAATCTCAGCGAGTTAACAGCCTAAACTCGATTATGATGCAAATTCATCTTAGGGTAGCCTAAATATACAATGGCATACAATCTTACCTCGCCTTAATACATCCCTGCATATTAGTGTATCACATGTGCCAACACCAATACAACAAGCATAATCAATAGCCATAATACATAATTATTGTGCACCAAACATTCACACGGATCCCGATTATAAGACAAAACCCGTTTTGGCCCATCCTAAACCATGCCTCATAGTTTTACCTCATAATCAAGTGCAATGCTTCACAATCGTTCACATGTGTTCTGATTATTACAACCCTCCGAGCCACAGCCAACATACGAGTTGGTGGTCTTCCAACATGACCAGGCATTGTCTCGCCACATTGGGCACGACATCATCTAGAACTCCACCTAGACGGCATTTGATAGAGTACCGATTCGGCTTCAATCGCAACTCAGCATCGGAAACCTCGCCGGGCATCCGATAAACATCAGACATCGTCTCCAAACTCTCATTAGGTGACGAATTCAATTAAGTGACCCCTCAAGCATACCAACACTTAAGCCAATTTTTATCTACTATTAATTAGCCTAGAGTAAAAGAGTTCATGCTTAAATAACAAACCTTGGAAAATCTTTACATTTAAAATTCTGGTAAAATAATCACACGTGGTCATGTACGAAAAACCAACCTGCCAAAATTTGCACGCTTTCATTTTAAAACCCCATTGCCCCATTTAGCACATAAAACACGGCATCCAAACACAACACCTCAATGTTTGCCATTTTTGAAAATAACATTTAAATTCATGATTTGGGCAATCAACAACATGACATTTCAAGCTTAGACAATCATAATTATGCATAATTTCACCTAATAAATTAAGCATAAAATTCTACTTTAGAGCTAATCCTAATTAGTGCTAAACGCGACTAATTAAGCTAATCGTGATTAACCACTGGGGGTTCACCCCAGTGGCCATCCTTCCAACTTGGAAGGGGAAAGTTGGGGGTTCAAATCCTCACCTTCTCAGGGGGGATTGGGGTGAGGACGATTTTGTTTTAGGAGTGGGTTTCGACTCCCATGCCCCGCAGGAGGCAAGGCAAAAGTCTCGAGAGTGAGAGTGAGAGTTAGAGTAGGATCGAGTATGACCAACCCAAAAAAAAAAAAAAAAAAAGCTAATCGTGATTAATTACACTAACCATGATTAATTAAGACCAATCGTCATTAATTAGTCTAACTACGATTAAGTGAGACTAATTGTAATTCATTAAACTAACTACGATTAATTAAGACTAATCTCTATTAGCCTTATCCAATCCATCCTTAGGGCTAAACCATCATTAAAGACTACTAACTACCATTAGCTCTAAACTAAATCTATCCCTAAATGCAATTAATTGTCGATCAATGATTAAGACTTAACTCATAGGTTTTTTGGCAACGACGAGCTCGCGTTTACGATATCAAGACAGCATCGAGGTGTGAAACTTGTGGCTTGAACAGTGACACAAACGCGGCGGCTCGGCAAGGCTTAGCGATGGTAGCCCAAGCGGATGGCATGAGGGATGCAGTGGCAAGTGGCGGCAACAAAGGGTGGGCAACTCAAAGGTGGCGGTGAGGTGCAGGTGGTGATGAGGGTGGGGGTGGTGGTTGGTCCAACGAAGAAGAAAGAAGACGAAGAAGATGAAGAAGAAGAAGAAGAAAGAGATCATTTGGCTAAGGGGAGGTAACATGAGAGAGAGAGAGAGAGAGAGAGAGAGAGAGATTTTCTAAAATTTTCCCCAAAATCTTCATCATTACAAAATTCAACAAAATCTCTTCAAATCCTCTCATCCTTTCCTTTATTTCATTTGTCATCTAGTCTATAAATGCAATGGCATTTTGGACAATCACACATTTTTGTCCAAACTTTCCAATTTTGCCTTGGGTCCAATTTTTCCTTTTCCATCTCCAATTTTTGTCCAATAATGCATTTTCCAAAAATTATGAACTTGCCAATCATTCAATGGACAATGCAGCGGCATCCAATAAATTAGTCTTGAAATCCTCGAAAGTGCATTGATAAAATAACCATTCCATATATTTCATATATTTCAAAATATGGTCAAATTTTGGGATGTCACAACTCTTCCCCTCTTAAAAAAATGTTGTCCTCAAAATTTGAACTATTATAACTCTTCAACAAAAAGGTGAGGGTGTTGACGCCTCATTGACTCTTTGTTTTCTCACATGACTTCCTCCATTCCGTGGTGTTGCTAGACTATTTTGAGTAAGAGAATTCTCTTGTTGTGCAGCACTTACTCCTTTTGATCCACTATCCGAACTAGTCTTTCCATGTACGACACCCTCTCGTCCATGTCTATTTCTTCGAAATTCAACACATGGGTTGGATCAGGCTCGTACCTCCTTAGCATCAACACGTGAAATGCATCATGCATTTGAACAAGTCTTGGTGTCAACGTGAGACAATAGACCAAAGTTCCAATTCGCTCTAAAATCTTGAAGGAGCCAATGTACCTTGGACTCAACTTCCTTTCTTGCCAAAACACTAAGTGCCTCGCATCGGTAACACTTGGAGGAATACATGTTCACCAACTTAAAATTCTAAAGGCCTACGCCATTTATCTACATAGCTTTTTTAACGACCCTAAGTGGTCTTAAGCCTTTCTCGAATGACTCTAATGGGATCCACTCATTGTTGGACCAACTGAGGGCCCGTAACCTTGCACTCTAATTTTGTTCCAGCATATAGGAATTCTATAGGCCCTACCATACGACACTTCAAAAAGGGCCATCTTGATACTCTACTAAAAGCTATTGTTGTAGGCAAACTCAACCAGATGAAGCTGTACCTCCCAACTTCCCTTGAAGTCTAATATGCAAGCTCATAGCATATCCTCGAGCATTTGAATAGTCTTTTTAGATTGGCCATTCGTTTGTGGATGATATGGCATGTTGTACTACTGCTTCGTTCTCAAGGCAATTTGCAGACTTTTCCAAAATGCTGTCGTAAGCTTAGCATCTCAATCTGACATGATTGTCACTGACACTCAATGAAGTCGAATCTATTGCACATACAATTCATCATATATATCTAATGTGAAGTCCTTTCGCATAATGATAAAGTGCACAGACTTTGTTAACTCATCAACCATGACCCAGATGAAATCATTACCTTGTTGACTCATTGGCAATCCCATCACGAAATCCATTGTGATATGTTCCCAATTCTACTTAGGAATCTCGAGATGTTGCAAAAGTCCCCTAGGCTTGCAGTATTGTGCCTTCAATTGTTGACACGTCAGATACTTTGTAACATGCTTGGTGATATCTGCCTTCATATTGTTCCACCAATAGTACTAACACAGATTTTGATACATCTTTGTGTTGCCCAAATGAATGCTATAACTATTACGATGGACTTGTGACAAGATTTCTTCTTTAAGCTTTGTATCATTGAGCACACACAATCGTTCATGAAACTTCAATATTCTGTCCTTCGTGACTTGAAAATCCTTCCTGCAAAACTTTTTGGATTTTAGGGTTTGTTGATTGCAGCATCTTAATCTTCGCATGTCCTTCCAGTTCAATTCTAAGGGCAGCCATGAGACTTGAAATATGGCTTACCTCAAATTTAAAATCTGAATCTCGAACTCCTTCGAGTAAAATCCATTCTTGAACCATCATTTGCGCAATTGATGACTTTCAACTCAATGCATCCGTGATCTTGTTGGCCTTTTTAGAGTGATACAAAATGTCGCCATCGTTATCTTTTAGAAGTTCCATCCAACGATGCTGTCTCATATTCATCTCCTTCGAGAGAACAAATATTATAAACTTTGATGGTCTGCAAAGATCTGAAACTTCTCTCTGCACAAGTAATACCTCCAAATCTTCATGGCAAAGATGATCACTGCTAACTCCAAGTCGTGTGTCGAATAATTCAACTCCTGAGACCTCAATTGATGGGATGCGTACACAACTACTTTCCCATGTTGCATCAACACATAGCTCAATCCTTTATATGATGCATTGTTGTAAATCTCATATCCTCTAGGATCAAGTGGAATCGTCAACACGGTATGGTAGTTAGCTTATGCTTAAGCCCTTGGAAACTATGCTCATACTTCTTTGTCCATTCAAACTTTTCATCCTTCTTTAGTAATAGCGTTAGAGGCATGGCTATCGTAGAAAATTTTTCCATGAACCGTCTATAATAACTTGCTAATCCCAAGAAACTTCGGACCTCTGTCACTATTGTTGGCCTTGACCAATTCATGACTGCCTCAATCTTGGTCCGGTCCATAGAAATCCCTTCACCAAATCACATAATCCAAAAAAGCTATGCGAGTTAGCCAAAACTCGCACTTACTAAAACTTGGCATACAGTTCATGTTCTCTAGGGTTTGAAGTATTGTCCTTAAGTGTTGTTCATGCTTCTCTGGAATCTTCGAGTATACCAAGATGTCATCTATGAAAACGATTACGAATTGGTCTAGGAACTCCTTGAACACTCGATTCATCAGATCCATGAAAGCAGCTAGGGCATTGGTTAATCTAAATGGCATTACAATGAGCTCATAATGACCATAACACATACAAAATGCAATCTTCGGGATATCCTCCTTCTTAATCCTCAACCGATGGTAACCTGTCTTTAGGTTGATCTTGGAAAATACCAAAGCCCCTTGCGGTTGGTCAAACAAGTCGTCTATCATTGGTAATGGATATTTGTTCTTGATTGTCACTTGATTGAGTTACCAATAGTTGATACAAAGATGCAATAAACCATCCTTCTTCCCTATCAACAAAACTGGCGCTCCCCAAGATAATGCACTACGACGAATGAATCATTTGTCTAATAACTCTTGCATCTACACCTTTAAGTCCTTTAATTCCGACAATGCCATACGCAAGGAGCCTTAGAAATTAGCTCCGCTCCAAGGGCCAACTCAATCACAAATTCAACCTCCTCTCTATGGGCAATCTAGGCAACTCCTTAGGAAAGACATTAGAAAATTCTCGCACCACTACGATGTCTTCTATCCTTGATTCCTCAACGACGCATCAACCATAGTCACCAAATACCCTTAGCTACCACATCCAATAGCCAGGTCGCCTCAAGCGATGAAATCAAAGTAATTGAGGGTCCCCCTCAATTCCCAACCAACTCAAAACTACCACTTGCCAACTGGTTAAATTAAATTGCTTTATGATAACAGTCTATTGTAGCTCGTTGCTTGGTGAGCTAGTCCTTCCTAATAATCACATTAAAATCAAACATCACCAGCAATTAAATATATTCTTTCTTCTCGATCACCAATCACTAACTCGCAACCGAAACACCCTATTGTAGACAACACTTTATCTTACCGTAGACAACACCCTACCGTGGACATTTGGTTTGGTGCTTTGGAATGAGAAAGCTTTGGTGTCTAACAAGTTATGGATTCAATTCTTAAGGACAAAGCACTCATTAGTTGAGTGCCCTAGTTCACCCATGTGGTAGTCGCATATCTTTGACAGGTCATAGTTGGAAAAGCTTTCAGCATTGGATCATTTTGGCTCAATCCAAACGAGATTTTTCTTCCGGAGGATTGCTAGTACGTACGATGGAGATCCAGGAAGTGGAGTAAATTGTTTCTTGTTGCTTTAACGCTAGGACAGCTGATGGTCAGTGGTCTGTTGCTGTCTTGCACTTGTCTAAATTGTCAAAGGATGATTGGTATTTGCAGTGTATGTTGTGTTGACATCTACCATAATTTTTTTCTTTTTTTATCTTTCTTCATGTTGAGCTTCATACTCACGGGTGCAGGTTTAGTGAACCAACCATCCCTCAACCCTATCTCGATTTGCTCCCCTATTGGAATGAATTGATTAAACGATTCAACAATCGTGGTTACCATTTGATTGCACTACTCGTAGAGGAGGGTTTGATAAACATTTTTTTAACTCGAAATCGGTTAGTTCAAGATTGATTTGACGGCTAGAATCCTCCATCTAATGGCATATTCTTTGAATGATTCATACTTTTTCTTTTCGGTACACTCAAGATTCTCACAAGAAGGGATAATGTCCATTATGAACTTGTACTTGCTTGAGGAATGCCTCACTCACTTTGTTCCATGTTTGAGGATGTTCATGTTCTTTGTGATGTACCACCTCGAGTAGGGCCTACTAGACTTTATTGGAACAACTGGATCATTAAGGGTGCATTATTGATGTGTTGGGCCATCTCGAACCAAGTACATTTGCAAATGCTCCCTTGGGTAAGTTGTGCCATCATACTTTTCAAATTTAGGCATTTGTTTTTTTTTTTTTTGGCATTTTGACTTTGAAATAAATGGAGAGGTCCATCGAGTAGGATCTTGGAGGCCTTGCAGTTGTTTCAACTCTCTTCAAGCTTCTCGAGGCATTTGTCATGCTCATTTTTAGACAAATTGTCTAGCTTAACTCTCTCAATCGTGGTTTGGTACAAATCATCCTCCAATTTGGGCATGTTATCGTCGGTATCTCTACCTTGATCACGCCCGATGGATGATTGTGGTAACAATACTTCAATTGAGGTTGAAGCGGGAGTAAGTGTGCCCGGATGGAGTCTATCTACTTTGAGAGTTGTTGAAACTCGTTAAAGACTTGCTTCATTTCACTTTCCACAACCGCAACATGGCTTGATACATTCTCTTCGACCATTCTTGCTCTTGCTTTTGAGCCGCTTTGGATCAATGAACATTGATGTTCTCGTGATTACCTAGTCATGAATAAATAAGCATGTGCAAGCACAAGGCATAAATAGGGAGTCAGTCCATGATGATGACCTAATCCTATCCTTTTTGTTTATTCATGAAAAGTTGGTATATGTAGAGGATTTCCTAAGCATGGATTCAAAAAACGACATTGGACATGTTAGCATGGACTAAAAAGATATTTAATTTGAAAGACGACGAAAGCATGAATTGAAAACAAATTTTCAAAAAAAAAAAAAAAAACTTCTATCCATTTTTTGAAGCAATAAGAAATTTCTTGTGGAAAAGAAATTTATAACATGCTTGAGGAAATAAAAGAATCACATGAAAGTAATTTCTTTTGCAAAAGTTTTTCTTTAAAAAAAAAAAAGAACTTTATGACAATTACTTCCAAATCTAAATGATCGTATTATTAAATCCTAGACTAATCATGGACCGCTCAATACATACAAGTTGGTAAGTAAATTGCAAAGTGCACAAAAAAAAAAAAAAAAAAAAAAAACTTACTCCATGTGAGAAAATAGATGACAATCACACGAGACATGCGCATGATATGTGCGGCTGGATGTCTAACGAGAAGGTCTAGGGAAATTAAGAGGGTGTCCGCCCATCGCAATCTCGCGTTGGCATCATACCCTCTTAAACTCGGCTTTACCTAAAGAAATTCGGGAAAAGAAAGGCAACCTCTACATCATAGTCTCGCATTCAAGGCCGTATCTTTCTTAACACCATTCTAAATATCCTATGGTGGACCAAGTCCAGCGGCCAAGTTGTGTATGCCATGTGTAGTGCTTAAAATATTAAAACAAGCATAATAGTTTTTGAATCATAAAACATTTTATAAAAAAAAAAGCTACTAATCTACACAAAAGAAAAAAAAACCCAAGTTAGCGATGCATTTAAACAAGATAAAAAAAGGCCTAAGTCAACAAAAAGTCCCTAAAGGAGTAGCCAAGCTATCGTGACCTCTTTTTTTCGGGGCCTAATAGGTGTAGGCGCGGCGGAGGCTAATGATTTGGCTAGGTTTATTAGGCTTAGCCCGAGCTTTCCCAAGCCCACAAATTCACAACTTAATAGTTTGGTATTTTAACTAATAAATTAATTTTAAAGGAGTCGCCACTAATCAATTTGAGGTAGGCCGATTAGAAACCCAAGCGAAATATTGGAAGAAATATTCGTTCCTACACAACCAAAGAAACTAGGATCAAAGACTCGATTATACTAGTTAATCAATAATGCCATTCCGATACCTAATCTTGTTTAAACCATAAGGTTTTTGGATTTTCAAGAGATTTTCCATGCATTTGTGGAGGAAAAACAGCATTTTCTATTTTTTTTTAACATAAAAAACATTTTTGGATTTTTATCATCTTTGGCTTTTTCTTTTTTTGGAAAATTGTTAGATATTTTGATTATTTTTATTTTTGGAAAATAATTTTTTGTTTTTTTATCTTTAATTAAAATATTATTTTTATAATAATATCATATACTAAAAACGACCCGAGTCGATTCTCGGGTTGGGTCTGACTGGTTTGCCGAAACTTGAGCCCGAAATGGGCTTGTAGTGCAAGCCCGGCCGGAAGCCTCCCCTTTCAAAACAATCCAAGCCCATTTTTACATAAGACTAAGCTCTCTTTTAATCAAACGAACATGCTCGGCCCACGTTCCAAGCCAACCAAGACCCAGCTCTGGCATATTCAGCTCGAATCGCCCAAAACCCTACCCAATGGTGACCCACGCTCTAATCGAGTTCGCATCTCTCCTCATCCCTACTTCTTCGCGATGCCGATGAGGGGCAGTTAAGACATCACAAGGCAGACAGGTGGCAACGGTGACAATGGACTTGATGGTGGTGGCAAGCTACTTAATAGGGACGACGTCGGGGGATGCGTTTGGAGGTGCGGCATGGCAGTGAGATGGGCAACGGGCATCGAGCTCGACAAGATACGAGGGACGGCGACGACTAGGGAGTGACGCCTATGGAGACGGGCAGCAAGCGTCGAGCTCGGCAAGATATGGGGGACGGTAACAACTAGGGGGTGACCTCGATGGAGACGGGCGATGGGCATCGAGCCCAACGAGATGCGGGGGATAGCGGTGACTAGGGGTTGCGAGAGTGAATGGCAACGATGCGATGTTGATACAAACGGTGGTGACATGACTCAAGGGATGACACGGCAGCACGACATCAATGGCTGAGCAGCGGCAATGAGGTGAGCAACAACGGCTCGACGTAACGGGGGTCACGGATTGGTTGTCGAGGATGGCATCGGGGGCTGAACGACGGCGGCGTTGGGCTAAGGCGGCTGTGATGGGGTTAGACACAATGGACCCTCCTCCCACAGATCTAGTTCTTCGGACCTCCACCCTCTAGATCCGACCTTCTCCTCCGAGTTTCTCTCTCACTCAGCCCTTCTCTCGCAGATCTAACCCTTCCTCCTCGGCCGACCTAGGATCTCGGCCCGCTCGCCTTGGGCCCCCCGAAGTCTCTCGGGGAGGTTCTCGGCTCGTAGCCCTTTGATCCTTCTCAATCATGTGTCTTTGGCCTTCATTAGGGGCCTTATTTATAGGCAAGGGAAAGGCCGTTCGATGGAGCTTTAGCCGCCAATCCTCACACACCGATCGGCTCAGGTGCGGCTGAATCATCGTCTACTCGGTCACCCACTAGCGTGTCCCGTCGCTGCAGTCTACTCTTCCTCTCTCTACGGTAGGTTGTCCTCGGTGCATGTCGCCAGCCATTGCGTGTGAGGCACAAAGGCGAAAAGGAGAAGAACAAAGGAAGAAGAAGAAGGAAGGAGGAGAGGGAAAAGGGCCGAGCTTGGAAGAGACTAGGCCATGGACCCTTGTGGGGGCAAAAGGAAAAAAAGGGGGGGTTGGGCGTGAAGGCCCAGCCCCAACGGGCTAGGCACGAAAGCCAAGCTGGGTTGCCCCTCTTTTTTTTCTTTTCTTTTTAACATATTTAAATTATCTGAAAAAGTTAACTAAATTAAAATAGGAAAATAAAGCTTAATGGATGCAAAAATGGAAATTAAGGCCTAAATAATGCGAAATCATTTTTGTTAGGGCCGAATCGGTCCTTAATTTTCTTATGCAATTTAATTTAAAATATCTAACAAAATTTAGATGTCAACAATATTGGAATGCTAGGCGGTATCAAAGTAATCCTAGATTGGATCGCTGAAAAGTTGCAAAGAAAGTTCTTGGCAAGAAACAAAGAATCATATGTTCACTTATAAAAGATTCAATCATCTTGAGATGATTAGATATTCAGATTCAAACATTGACAAATGTGTTGATGCAAGAAGATCAATATCTGGTTACTTCTTTCTTTTTTTGAGTTTGGAGGGGCAATATCATGGACAAGTGTGAAACAATTAGTTATTGCAACATCTACTATGGAGGTTGAGTTTATGGCACGCTTTGAGGCCACTATTCATGTATTATGGCTGCAAAAATTTATTTCAGGCTTCGATTGCGACAATATTACTAAACTGCTAAAAGTTTATTATGATAATTCTGTAGCGGTTTTCTTCTCAAATAATGACAAGTACTTTAAGGGTGCTAAACATATAGAAATCAAATACTTGTCTATTAAAGAAGAAGTTCAAAAATAAAGAATATTGATTGAGCACATTAGCACCAACCTTATGATAACAAATCCATTAATAAAAAGGATTGTCGCCTGAAACATTTAATGAACATGTTGAAATGATGGACATCATTAGACATCATTAATAATTGTATTATGATTGCATTAAGTATATGTTGTTGGAGAAACATTTCCAAGAGATTTTAATGATGTCCAAACTATCTTTAGTATAATATTTACCGTGAGTATGTAGATGTTAATATCAAAGGACTATGTAATATCCATTGTGTGATCTAGTGAACAAAAGTATGCAATAAGTCCAAAAATGGATTTTCCATAAACGGTACCGTGGCCCTAAAGATTAACTAGTAGCGATTTCTATGTCGTGGTTGTAAATATTGGGTCGTGTTGTGGCAACTACATACATTTGATGATGTTCATTAGGTTAGCAAACTAGTTGTTGTGGTTGAGGATTTGCATAACAGCAAAATCTAGCTAAAACCGATAATCTAGAAGTTAGGTCGTCCGACAGGTTTGTCGAGATTGCTATGAAGGGACAGTAGCAAATGTTATTTTGAGAAAAAGGATTGTATAGGCAGTTCTATCTTTAGACAACGGTAACTATAACGGTTCGTTGCTTTTGCAATCCGCCTCCGATGAATAGATTGAAGATGGTTATAAAAGAGAGGACCTCAAAAGCCAAATGTTAGAGAGAGCAACATACCAAAATCTAAAGATTTGCAACTAGTTGTGTTCCAAGTGATACGTTCTCTTTCAATTGTTTCATCAAGTGTTGAATTCATGCTATCTAAGAAATTGTTCTCTGATTAAGCATACAAGAATAAGAGTAGCAGCTAAATCCCGATAGTGTGATCTATCTTGTAAAAGGATCAATTGCTTGCCAATTGTAACCTTCTAAGCAGATTAATAGTGCAATCTAGCTTGAATTATGGCTATTAGTATGAAGAGTGAACTTAGGCTTGTGTATAAAACTAAACCACTATATATCTTTGTATACTATTGTTTCCATCTTCCTACTTTTACTAGCCCACATTTCCATCATGAGCTTTAAAATATTACCTTGACTTGATCTTTACTTAGCATTAGTTAATTTTTCTCGGAAAAATTGTTAAGTTTTCTAAAACAACTTATTCATCTCCCCTCTAGGTTGTACTTGTTAGCACCCAACTTATGCATTTGACACTATGAGCTCATTTATATGTTTATGATATTTCTTGTTTTCTATTTAGTATATATTATGGAAATAGATAAATGTTAAACATTATAGTCTCTAATAGAGACATTATGATTGGGCCATTACTATACTTTTCATTTATGGATCATGTTATGTAGAGAGCTATAATTGTAGTACATAGAAGGGATGATGTCGATTAATGACATACAATCGCTATGACTCGCATTAGTTTTCTTTACTTAATTATGGTTATTATGTGATAGCCAATTTAAAAAAGGTTTTAGCATAATGTTATTGTGCACTTTATAGTCTTTATTAAACCATGAAAGGAAGGTCCTATGGGCCAAGTGGGAGAATGTAAGAATAATTGGGGCCCACATGATGTTAATCAATGGTTGGATAATCATATAAGTGCTAAAATGTATTGGTTATGAAAGGTTGCAACCCTTATGAAAAGGATGAAATGGTATAATTATATGAAGAAGTTACCGTTCTTCTAAAGAGATGCGACTCTTATGAAAGTTAAAAAGCACTTTGATGAATGACACTTATTGATAGCATGTATAAATAAAATTTGGTCCTCTCTCCACCCATGACGTGGAAACAACGTTGTATTCTATCATCCATTAGATAAAATACATTAAGGAAAAGTATGGGTTAAAGGAGAGAAATCAGATTTCTTCCTTTCTTTGGTTTTTTGCAATAAATATTTTCAAGATTTTGCTATGAATAAAGGTAAGTTTTCATTCCTATTATCGTGAAAAGTCATGAAGATCAAAAATCCCCTTTTTTAATATTTTCCGCATTAAAGAACTATGTTATCGCTTATATCGACTGCATTGCATATCAAGCCTAGTAGTATTAAGTTAAGAAATATAAAACCTTATGCAAGAGATGACATCATTCATCCTCCATCTTCTTTGACAAAAGATCTAATGCAATTTGAGCAACATCTTCTTCAGCTTTCTTTCTCTAGGGAAGGTGTTGGGAGATGTGAAGCTTTAACTATGTAAGTTAGATTGCACAACCGTACTCCTATCTTCATCTTCCTCAATCAATTTAGTGGTTCCCATATAATCAAGTAAAACTATCAACTCTTCCATAGACATAATATCGAGAAAATTAACCTAAAGGGCAGACTAGAAACTAGGAACATTGGAGAAATTAACAAGGTTAACCACATGATAGGAAAATCTAAATAATGACAATCAAGACTTCCTTTGGATGTGCACAGAACTAAAATAAATTATGTTAATGACTATAAAAAGGCACGTTTATGCACTTCAGCTTTTGTAAGACAACATTATGGAGGAGAAAAGGCATAAATATCCACATGTCGTACATTCATTGTTGGAAGGTTTGAATTAATTGGTTTAATTTAAGGTTTCTTCAAGATATTCATTTTGCATGCAACAATAAAAGATCATGATTTACAATATTCAGCTATACCACATATGCAAATGGACAATTCAAGGGACTCGATTGCAATGTATATTAAGCTTATTAGCAATAAGTAAAGATATGAACCTCATGGAAGAGAGGATAACCTTCATCCTCCTTCTTTTGCAATGAAAGATCTAATGCAATTCGAGCAACTTCTTTTTCAGCTTCCTTTTTCTAGTGGAACATGTTGGGAGATGTGAAGCTTTCCTCATTAATCCATACATGTTGGGGTATGTTGAAATCCTTCATCGATAGTATTATTATAAATAGGGAAAGGCAACACTTACTTCTGCATATATTATTTAACTGATTTTTGTGCATCATTTTCTTTGGAACACTTGAATAAATTATGACTCAATTTATTTCACAGAAAAATGTGATGTTTCTTGAAAAATATTTCAAAAGTCATTTTCTTTGAAAATGAAGCGTTTAACTAAAACTTGAAAATAAACTAGAAAATATTTTGGACTGTTTGGTATGGAAAATATCCTTTGATTTTCCTAGGGAAAGTTACCAATATATTCAATTTTATTTTTATTTTTAATTTGTTTATCGTTTTGTTTTTCCTTCTTCCTCAACTAGTTGCTAGTTAAGGGCAAGGGACTAGCTCGCCCAAGGCTAGTGAGGCTCAAGCTTGCTAATTCTTGCGAGCCAAGCTAGCATTGAGCAAGGCTCCACCTCGCCAAATAGACGAGCTTGGAGCTTGCCAAAGTTAAGAGTCCTCGACCTCACCTCAAGCCAATGTCCTCAAGCTTTGCCAGATCAACAAGCTCAATCCTCACCACAAGCCAAAGAGGCTCAAATTTCCTCTTTTTGAAGATATTTTTTCCATTGTTGGAAAAATGTTTTTCTTGACTAATTTTTTTTTTTTTTTTTGTGAATCAAACACTGGAAAAATCTATAAAAAAATTCTAAAAATTGTTTTCAGCGAAAACAAACGGTCTACATATATATTATGAAAAGGGTTCTTTTTTGGTTATCAATGATGCATATTCCTCACTTTACAGCATTAACATCCATCTCTTTTGACCATTTTAGAAGATGAGGGGAGAAAAGAGAGAATACATGTTTTGTTCTTTACTCAGACAACAACTCTAAATCACAAAACTCTAAACTTCATAGGAAGGGCATATTGAAGTAAATGCCAAATCAAAAGTCATGTCGACATATATGAAGATACTCTGAAAAGGCATGTTACCATTGTCATGACCCTCCCAAAGGGGTTTCTATAGGAGATAGGTTTAGAGGTAACACCAAGAATGGACCAGTGATCCTTAGTTGGCTCGGATTCTCCCAAACTCTTACATCATGTGACGTTGAAATTTTTGTTTTAGTTTTGATTGATCGAGAGATAATTCTATTTAAAACTCTTTTTGCCCATTGATATGTCATTTTTCCTAGTTCACCTCTTTAGATTTAACAGAATCATTTTAGTTTTTTCTGGAATATCCACCACAAACAGCAAATCCCTAGAATTTGTCGCCACACCTCATATATATGTACGTATAGTTACATTTGTCCCCAAATTACATGAACTTTCCCTCTAATCACCCTTGTTATCAACATGATTTATTGTAGATAAGTTCTTGAATCATATTCAATAAAGTCAAAAGCCAAAAGTCAACTATTCGAATGAATCAAAGTGTCAAAAAATGACAGTTCGATCCTATACAAATACAATGGGCCATGCATTAAAATCTAGCAAAAAAATTAAGCCACCTTAATTTATGGAGAAATCATGATCCATGGGGCACTTTACGAGGGAAGCATAGGGATACGAGACCGAAATAATTAATATTAATGGTTAATATAATGAAAAATCTTAAATTAGTACACTTGTAATAAATTTACTCTAAACTAGTTTTTAACCACTAAAAATCTTAAGCTGGTATACTTATGACAAATTTACCCATATTAATTTCCATTAAATATTATTGTCGAACTATTAAGTTATGTCATGTGATAGTTGACGTGTATATCAATTTGGGGTTTTACTCCCCATTTGAATCAAGATGTGATTGTTCGTGGTATTAATTTAATTTAATGAAAATTAATGAATGGAAAATTTAACGGAAACTAATAGAGGAAAATCGTCATAGGTGTACTACTTTAAGGGTTTGTTTATGGTTATTAAATCAGTTTGGGATAAATTTTTCATAGATGTACTGTGATTTTCATGATATTAACAATTTAAATTATTCATTTTTCAATTTGGTTGTGGTTGGTTTATTGATTTGCAATTACGTTGAACTTGATCCGAAGTAAAACCCTAACTGGGCCCTTGAGCGTAAAAAGCCCATCTTCACAGCTCCTCCCATGTCCCTCTAAACTCTCACTGACGAAAGCGATCGGAAGAGAGCGCCGGAGGATTCGGAAGAGCCGGGATCGCTAGACCTCTCGGAGCTCCGATCCACGGCGGCGACCAGTTCCGGTTCCGACGACCGTCACGAAGGGCTCTGTGGATCGAACTCGAGCGGCGGTGGAGATGCCTCAGGTGAAGATAATCGCCAGGAACTTCATGGACATGGTCGCGGCCCTGCCCGCCATGATGCTCGACCAGCTCTACCAGAACGCCTTCATCTGCGAGGCAATTCTCAGGTCGGTCAGTCTCTCGCGCTCTCTGCAGTTCTTTCCCGTCCTCTGTTTTGCAGCAGAGCAAACCTTGTTGTAAATCGTCATCGAGTCTGCCGAGAATGAACTTGAACGGATAAGAGATCGACTCCTTCTGGCCGATCGTAAACAGGAGTTGAAATGCACTTTCTTGGTCATCGTTTCTCTCGTTTTGATGGCGCCATTGCAGACTAGCCAGGATCGAGCGTCCTATACGCTGGTGTACACTGTAAAAAGAAGTAATTTTTTTTTAATTTCGAATGCCTGTGGAATGCCCTTGTGGCGGCGTAATATGAAAGCGAGCAATTTCGACATGGGGGGTTCGCGAGTCGTCCGTGTAATTTCGCTCTTGTTGTGCTCAGGTCGCTGCCCCCGTTTGCAAAGAAGTACGTGATACAAATGCTGTACATCGAAGAGACAGTGACAGCAAAGTCGATGGACGAGTGGGTCCTTAGGGGCGGATTCTCCAAGCATAAAGTTGCAATCGACCGGTTGCTTTAGTTGAGGATCTTCTCCGAGGCTTTCGACAGGTGAAGTGGGTCTTCTGTTCGATTTTCTCTCCGTAACTATTGCCTGAGGGTGATTGAAGAAAGTAGTCAAACTCTGGAAAGGGAGTTTCGCACCTTTGGAGCGGGAGATCCGGTCGGAGCAAATTTTGAGGTTGCGGCGAGACTTGGTGAGGAGCTTGTTGAGCTCGATGCGGAACTTCTGGGCGGGTGTGAGAGCGGAGGAGGAGGAGGTTGTTCCGTCGCCGCCGTTTGGGGCGGCGGAGAGGGACTTGGCGACGAGCTGGGAAGAGGAGGCGACGACACTGCAAGCTACGGACCGGAGGCCACGAGACCGGTGACGACAGGACCGGCGATGACGGGACCGGCGGCGACCGGACCAGCGACGACGGACCGGCAGCGAACCGGCAACGACAGGACCAGCGGCGACCGAACTGGCGACGACGGGACCGGCAGGACGGGACCGGCGGCGACCGGATGCCAACGACGGGACCAGCAGTGACGGGACCAGCGACAACGGGACCGGCGATGATGGGAGGTGATGAGATCGGAGAGAGGCAAGCGGACGAAGGGAGAAGTGAGCTGAGAAGGGGCGTGAGTTGAGAAGGGAAAAGAGAAATTAGGGTTAAGAGAAATCGTTCCTTATTTTAATTCCCGGGAAGAGAAGCAATTTTTTTTTGTTTCTCATTTCTCTTCCAAAACCATTTCTAAGCTAGGTTTTATTCCGGAAATAAAAAACAACTTGGCGTTGCCAAACGGGTTTATGTTCTTTTTTTGTTCTGGAGAACAAAAGAACAGAAATTTTGAGGAAGAGAAACGTTCTCATGCAGCCCCCTAATATCTTTTGCCCCGAGATGAGGTCTTCAACGGATTGTATGTTTGGCTTCATATTCCTAGTATTTTTTCCCTGCCTAGAAATTTTCCTATAATAGCAATAGAGAACAGTTGGAAAAGTGGGGAGTTTGACACTCAAACTTCATGAGATTTTTAGCTTCCTTATGCTAGCTCTTTTTCTTTAAGCTAGTTCTATCTTTCTTGGATTGAAGGGAGTTTTTATACGCCTGCTCATGTTTCGTATGTCAAGATGAAAGGCAAGTAGATTGCGCGACAGTACACCCTTTTTATGGTAGAAATACCTTCCTCGGCTCTTCCTTTGCATCTTTGTAAACCCTACAAACAAATTGAGACGTTTGGGATAAGTACATTAGTTGGAAACTGCATGCTTCTTCAGTCTGTGGAATAGGGAAATACTTGTCCGTAGTTACCATATATGTATGGATGATCTAATTACCTTATAAGCTGCTCATAATAAATGGCTTCCACTGCATAAGTTTTAGCAGAAATTTGTTCGAGCAATATTTAGTTCTTCATATCTACAAGGCACGTATTTTCATATAAGCATCTTTTCTTTGCAGTTGTTCACTTCCTCCATTATGTTGCAAAAAATCTGCATGCACTGGAAACAGAATCTCATTTTGTTTTTCCTTGGATTTTTGTTGGCACGACCTAATTCTTTGATTCGACTAGTGATTGTCTTTTTCGAAAGTGGAGCGTGCGTGCGTGCGTAAGTGCGTGTAAACCTACTTATCTCCGATTGGTATAATCTTATTATGTATAGAATAGAATTTTATATTATAATTAATGCGTTATTATCTATCTTTCTGGTTCAATTCCATTTGATCGGGAAATTTCGAGTGTTAATCGACAAAAAATTATTAATCGATTTTTTTTTCCTGTAGAGTAGGTTATGAAATGGATGGAAAAGAAAAATGATTGAGTGGTAATATTTAATTTACTGTGAAAATAATAATTTATTTTGAATCACAAAGTTATTGTGAGACCCACTCGTTCAAAAATTTGTGAATCACAACAAGTTATTATTCTCACGGTAATCTAAAATTTGTTTTGCTTGCAAAGCTCGATGGAAAAAAAGTCTCATGAAAATAGGTAGTTATTAACAATTGGGCAAAACGAACGAATGGATAAAATTTATTTTGGCTAGAGGAAGCTTGAGATGCTCCAATAGCTTTGGTTTTCAATGTCTTATATAGATATAGATATAATTTTATCGGTCGAAGGTCCTGATTATTTCCTCAAATCTACACGCCAATCCTTGATGAGCCTTTGATAAATTTGTAACAACTAGATCGGTCTAGCGATTAAAAGTAGTATTGATGTGTTTTTGTCAACTAAATCTCTCAAAAGTGGTAACAATTTGACAATTTAAGTTTGGAGGCAACATTAAACACTTTCATATAGTTCATAGGCTAAATTAAACATGTATCGAAAATTTAGGATCCCATTGCACAATAAATTAAAATTGAGGAGGCTATATAAATTATGGGTTTTCCCTGACATAATTCGTTTTGATGAGGGAAGCATGGATTTTAGAGATCTCTTTTTTGCGGGATTTGGGATCATCTTCATCCACGAAAATTGTCTTAAGCGTCGGTTATCGTAGATATCACCTTCCATCATAGCATCTCAAGTTACGCTGAATGAATCTCCCCCATGGCCAATCATCACAAGTCCCAGCACCGCCGCCGACAGGGGCGGTCATCTTCCCGAACTTCGTTAACCGTAGCGGTTTTCTTCTTCGGAGGCGCCCTTTTTAGAGGGAGAAACAAATACCATACACAAAGAGCCAAGAGGCTTCAAGAGTAGATATCGATCCTCCAGGCTCATCAACCGTCTCTGAAAATGTCCGTCGTCATTCATCACCGCTAGGTTCCAGTCCTGGAAGAGCGCAGGACCCCTGCTCTGTTTCTCCCCCGGCTGAGAAGTCTGATTGATTCCGGTCTCAATTGAAGCTTCACCAGCCGGCACATATCCTCATTGGCGATGAGTTTCCATGGCTGTCTCGAGGTTTCACTCGATCATCGATTGTGATTAGAACTCCGTTTCGTCAAGGTTTTCTGGGTCATTGCAGCGTTGGTCTATCTGTGAGAAGTGGCCCGAAGTTTGCGTAACGCTTCAACGATGATGACATGAGGTGAGCTTTTCTCGATCTTTTTCTCCTTTTATATTTTCGTCGCGTTGTTCATGTGTTGAATTATTATCTGTGACGTTGTGAGTTCGAAGATCTTCGAGAATAAGTGGTGGTCGATGGTAGTGTTCTATTGATGGACGGTGGTTAGAGGCAACGGCCATGGCCCAATGGCTGGAAGTAGTGAATAGCGAATTTTTATACGTTCGTGGTTTAAGATTTGAGGGTAGATTGGTCTCTGTTGGTATTTGCGGAAGCGTGTGTTTAATGTGTGTGCAAGGGAGTGTTAAAAGAGAAGTACAAGGGAACAAAAAAGAACCTTTTTATTATTGATTATAGTACAAAGGGAAGGGAAGGAGCTTGGTTACATTTGTTGTTCTACTATGCTCCCCCCTCTTTCCTATTTATAGGATGCTCCACCAACTAAGTACAACATTCTAGATTTCTATACAATGCTGTCCATATAGGCTTCATCTAGGAAATTCTAGATTGTAATTTAGCCACTCTTCTTCTAGAGACTTCTACATTTGTGCTTCTACACTTTTCTTTGCCACCTAAGCTAGATTTTCTTTTTAAATGATTTTTCTTGTCTTTTCTAGCTAATATCACTCTTGAAGTTTCTAAAAATTGGATCAATAATTTAACAATCTCTGTTTGTAAACCTTGAAGTTCATGAAGGCATGGCATAAGTTGTGGCATGTCCGGTGACACCGTGAGGAAGACAATGGAGTGAAAAAAAAAAAAGGAAGAGAAAGGGTTAGAATTAGAGTGGGCCTAAATATGAAAGCTCGAATTGTGCCCATTAGCCCAGATCAGATAGATCAGTGTGCGGCCCATTTTCGAACTCGCCCAAGGGCCCGGTTCGAATCCTCAATCTCAGAAACTAAAAAAATATAAAAATTTAAAAGAATTTGAAAAATAAAAAAATTGGAAAACTTGTTAGAGAAACAAACCTTGATTAGGTTGTTAGGTCTTAGTATTAGAATTGGTTTAGTTTCAATTAGATAGTTAGGAATGGTTTAAGAATGATTTAGTTTCTTTAATGATTACCTTTGTCAAGGTGTTTACTGGGTCGTGGTCTCTGTCTAAGACAAGCAATTTAATGCAATTTGTGGGGACTTAAAAGTTGTAAAATGGCTCCATTTGGAGTATTTTGACACCGGCTAGCAGCAATATTCTCGTAACTATCTCGTAACTATTGTATCTCATGTCTTTGTATCTAGGAGTGATCGGTCCATTTATTGGGATTGAGGACCGGGCTGGACCGAACCAAGAAGTTTAGTTCCTTTGATCCGGTCCTCAATCCCAAAAAAGGGAAACTAATGGAACCGACCACTTAGCAAACAAATATTAAAAATTTTAAAAATATTATAGTTATAAAAATTTTAGGGTTTTTTGTTATTTTTAAGAAATTAAAAAATATTTAAAAAAAACTCGGTCCAATCCGTCAATTCAATCCAATCCGGTTCCCCAGAATAAGGAATCAAATAAAAAATCACCGATTTCATTTTTATGGAATTGGGAACTAGACTAATGCCCCCATGATAGGACCAAATTGGCCAGTCCGATCAAGTCTAGATAGTCCAATATGCTCATCCCTATCTGTATCTTATGTCTCTAGCAATTCAAGGACATCTAATTGCCATAATGGAGGGCTATTCTTTCTTCAAGTTAATATATAGGGGACAAAGTTAGCTCCTTTGCCGAAAATGAAGATAAAAACTTGAAAAAAAATTGACGGCAAGGACTTTGATATCCAATATGAGAGCCCAAATACATCCATATCATATATCTAAAGTGCAGCCCCACTCTTTGTTGCAAGTTTTCAGTCACATGTCACATTCTTCCTAATCACTTACTCTGCATGTACGTGACATGCCAAAATCTGTCATTCATTTTGCATCCATAGTGCAAAGTGCGGCAAACTCTCTTGTGAGACTATATTAAACCAAGAAAGAGGGATCGAAGATATCCATATGGAATAGAATTATTATGCTAATTTGGGCCTAGATTAAAAAAATTGCTAAATTAAAATGCCTAATCAAAAGCACTTACCATCTCTACTCCTTTAGGCGTTTGGTTTCACTTTTGCCTCATTCCTCATCTTTTTTACATGCTTATGGCTTAAGCATTTTCTTCTTTCTTCTATTCTTCTCTTTCGTCTACTCCAGTCCTCTATCTAGACTAGTATTTTTCTTTAAAATATATATATATATATATATATATATATATATATATATATATATATAGATTCTATAATTTCTAAGCCATCCTCTTTAGACAAGGAAGTGCAAATTTCCTCAAAGGCATCGAGTTTTTCAAGCGTAGGTTGACAATCAAAGCTAAATAACATCTTCGCAGAGCCAAAATATTTTTTGTTTTTCAAAAAACAAAAGCTTATCCCTAAAGGTAAAATCCCTTATAAATTTTGAGAAAGATATATGAAAAAAGCATATGATTATCTGGCAAGGTTATCAATAATTAAAGATGTAATAAATAAACAAATTTTAATTTTGAATTCATTGAAAACCTAGTTTCACTCTTCTTTTTTGTTTGTTCTATAAAAGCATTATTTATTACTAGAATCTAAACAAAAAAGAGTCCATAAGGCTTGTGGAGGAGTAAAAAGCCAATTTGACGGTCAAATTTTTTAAAAGAAAATTGTTCAAAAGTCCTAAGTCTATTGTACTTTTGTCAATTTAGTTATAAATCTTTTAATTTTGCCAATTAAGCCTAGTTTTAAAACAAAGAATCCATATTTTGCCCAAAATTGCAATTTCTACCAAGTTTTAAAACTTATTAACACAATCTCATGCCTTTTGATTTTGCTTCAAATTTGGATAACATGTGCAAGAGTGTACCTGTTAACATTAGATGAGTAATAGTACAAGATAACTTTAGTTGCCCTCTGCTGCCCAAATTTTTTATTGAAGAAATAGTTCTTTTGTTCGATTGGGATCGAAGCACATGGTTTTCTAGGCTTAACTCAAGTATACGAATCCGGTCCTATTGTCACCTCATCAACTTTAGAGGTGTCAAAATAGGTCATGGACCCATTTTTGGACTCATATTTTATTTATATGAGTTGTATATGGGTCATGGGCTTTTAAAAACCCAACTAAAAATTGGTCAAAAATGGGTCAAAACTTGTGATCAATTTTCGATCCATTTAAAATATCAAGTGGGTTGGAACCTTAAAACCCATTTCTAAATTTCCAACCCAAGCCCTACATAATCTTTCCCTCTTTAACTTTATAAAAATATGTTTTTTAATTAAAAAATCGAAATTATAATTATTTTTCATATTTCAATTTTGTTTTCTTTTCTTTTTTTCTTTCTTTTTCCTCCTTCCTTAGCCGATGGCCAGCAAGGCGATGGCCGGCAACAAGCTAGGTGAGGCTCAAGCTCATTTTTGTGTTCAAGAGTTTTTAGATGAATCTCATTTTGTTTTCTCCTTCATTCAATTTTTTGAGCTCATACAATTTATGAATCAAAGTCAAGGCACCGAAAGCTATCTTAACTGCGATTTTATTTGGTGTACCTTATCTCAAACTCGTTTTGTTGCAAAAGGTAACTTCATATCTCAAGTTTTCTAGACTAGAAGCTTTTCGCATGTAGGTATAACTAATAGTATGAAGCATGCCTTCTCCAAAAGCTGCTTTAGAGATGTGTGTTTCTTCTAAATTTGCCCACTTCACAAACTATTATGTTTGACCTTTGTCAAAAGGCCAAAAGCAATCCTTCAAAATATTTGTATGCTATTCTTCCCTTTCATTTTGTAGCACCTTCTTTTTTTTTTTTTTTTTTTTTCCTGAACTTTTTGCCAATGGACAGCATGATCTTGAGAATCTTCTTTGCGAAGCCAACGCGAGTTGCCCAACATAATCTTCGAGCAAGTCACTCCCAAAAACAATCCCAAGCATGGCTGAGGGGTCCAACATGGTGTCTTGAGTAACTCCTGCCTTTCCATGCTTGACATATGCCTCTATAAAGCAGCTTTTGGAGAAGCCATGCTTCATACTATCGGTTATACTTCTAGGCGAAAAGTTGCTAGAGAACTTGGGAAGGATAGACGGCATATGGAGTTACCTTTTATAGTAGAATGGGTTCGAGGTAAGGCTCGCTAGAGATCACAAGTGAAGGCAACTTCTGGTCGTGTGACTTTGGTTCATAAACTGGATGAGTTCAAACAGTTGAATGAAGGAGAAAACAAAAATGAGATCCATTTAAAAGCTCTTGAAGACAAGAAGGATGACATGCTCAATTCACTCTGGTGAATTAATGTGGTTGATATAGAGTCAACTTTATCACATGTCTACCAAGTAATACTTAAAGACCCTAGTGCTTCCAGGGATGCTCTCAAGCTTCGTGCTAAAGCTTTGAAGAACCTTGGGACAATCTTTCAAGGTTCCAAGTCCGCTTACGGAAGAGTGAACATCTTGCAACACGAGGGTAACGTTAAGGGAAACGAAGCTTCTAGTGAATTGCGCATGGCATCCTTTTTGTCTTCAATAGTTTTTAGATTAATCTCATTTTTGTTTTCTCTTTAAAGCAACTTTTGGAGAAGACATGCATCATACTATTAGTTATACCTACATGCGAAAAGTGCTAGAGAATGTGAGAAGGATAGACGGCATATGAAGTTACCTTTTGTAGCATAATGGATTCAAGATAAGGGAACTAAATAAAATCGTAAGTGAAGGCAGCTTCCGGTGCCCCGACTTTAATTCATAAAGAGGATGAGCTCAAACGATTGAATGAAGGAGAAAACAAAATTGAGATTTATCTAAAAACTCTTCAAGACAAGAAGGATGCCTTGCTCAATTCACTATGGCGAATTAACATGGTTGATATAAAGTCACATTTATCGCATGTCTGTCAAGCAGTACTTAAAGACCTTAATGCTTCCAAGAATGTTCTCAAGTTTTGTGCTAAAGTTTTGAAGAAGCTTGGGACAATCTTTCAAGGTTCTAAGTCTGCTTACAGAAAAGTGAATAGCTTGCAACATGATGGTAACATCAAAGCATAAGAAGCTTGGGACAATCTTTCAAGGTTCTAAGTCTACTTACAGAAAAGTGAATAGCTTGCAACATGACAGTAACATCA
The DNA here is from genome assembly GCA_014182585.1 of Eucalyptus coolabah. Lineage (NCBI taxonomy): Eukaryota > Viridiplantae > Streptophyta > Magnoliopsida > Myrtales > Myrtaceae > Eucalyptus > Eucalyptus coolabah. The sequence continues at coordinate 47,473,140 of CM024624.1, forward strand.
AAGCAGACGAAGCTTCAAGTCCCTAGAAGCATTAGGGTCTTTGAGAAATATTTGGCAAACATGCGATAAAGTTGACTCTACATCAACCACGTTAATTCATTAGAATAAATTAAGCATGGCATCCTTCTTGTATTCAAGAGTTTTTAGATAAATCTCATTTTTGTTTTTTGCTTCACTCAACTGTTTCAGCTCATTCGATTTATGAATCATGGTCACAACACCAGAAGCTACCTTCACTTGTGATTTTATCCAGTGCCTTTTATCTCAAACCCATTTTGCTACAAAAGGTAGCTTCATATATTATATATCCTTCGCACGTTATCTAGCAGTTTTTCGCCTATAGGTATAACCAATAGTATGAAGCATGACTTCTCTAAAGGCTGCTTTAGAGAGGCATATGTCAAGCATGGGAAGGCAAGAGTTACTCAAGACACCATGTTGGACCCCTCAGCTATGTTTGGGATGCTTTTTGGGAGTGACTTGTTTGAAGGTTATGTCGGCAACCTACATTGGCTTCTTCGAATATGTCACTACCAAAAAGCATCTTAAACACGACTAAGGGGTCCAACATGGTGTCTTGAGTAAATCTTGCATTCCCATGCTTGACATATGCCTCTCTAAAGTAGCCTTTGGAGAAGTCATGCTTCATACTATTGGTTATACCTATAGGTGAAAAAGCTGTTAGAGAACTTGAGAAGGATAGACAATATATGAAGTTGCCTTTTGTAGAGGAATGGGTTTGAGATAAGGGGCACTAGAGAAAATCGCAAGTGAAGGCACTTCCGGTGCCGTGACTTTGATTCATAAACTAGATAAGCTAAAACGGTTGAATGAAGGAGAAAAAAAAGATTCATCTAAAAATTCTTGAAGACAAGAAGGATGCCATGCTCAATTAACTCTGGCAAATTAATGCGGTTGATATAGAGTCAACTTTATCACATGTCTACCAAGTAGTTCTTAAAGACCTTAATGCTTCTAGGGATATTCCCAAGCTTCGTGCTTAGTCGAAAGTCCACGTTTGTCATTTGCTAAGATATGGGATGGCCTAAAACTCTATTTTAGATAAAAACACATCAAATAATCGCCGAGCTACAATTATGGTCAATGCAAATGACAGCTTTGAACACCTTACTTGGGCTAAATTCCAATCATGTCAGAAGCCCTTGAAAAAAAATGCAACAACTAGAGGGCTTAAAGAATGTCTACTACACGAGAGAGGTCAAACACACACGGCAAGGATGCTAGGTAAATAAAACATTATGAACTTGAAGCTTCGTCTACTTTGATGTCACCCTCATGTTGCAAGTTGTTCACTTTTCTGTAAGTAGATTTAGAACCTTGAAAGATTGTGCCAAGATTCTTCAAAGCTTTAGCACAATGCTTGACAACATCCCTAGAAGCATTAGGGTCTTTAAGAACTACTTGGCGGACATGTGATAGAGTTGACTTTATATCAACCACATTAATTCGACAGAGTGAATTGAGCATGGCATTCTTCTTGTCTTCAAGAGTTTTTAGATAAATTTCATTTTTGTTTTCTCCTTCATTCAACTGTTTGAGCTCATACAATTTATGAATCAAAGTCACAGCAACAAAAGCTACCTTCACTGTGATTTTATTCGGTGCCCCTTATCTCGAACCTGTTCCACTACGAAAGGTAACTTCATTTATCGTCTACCCTTCTCAAGTTCTCTAGTAGCTTTTCGCATGTAGATATAACTAATACTATGAAGCGTGGCTTCTCCAAAAGCTACTTTAAAGATGCGTCTATCATTGTGGCTAATGTTCTATCTATGATGCTGAAAAGAGAAATGGAAAATGGTAGAAATTGTGGCATCCAAAAATTCAGAGCCAAGCCATAAGGTGTGTTAAAGTCTCTAATTAGGTGATAAATTTCTCATGGCTTATGCTTTAGCTATTAGTCTTTTTTAAATAGATGATTTGTGTATGTGCTTGTGAGAATTTAAATTCGATAGATTAATAATCTATGCTTGGCCATAAGATTTATAAATTAAATTTCAATAGACAAGATGCCCTAAGACTTTGGCCAAGATGAAAATTAAAATTTAAAAATATTTATAGAAGAAATTCAAAAAAAAAAAAAAGGAAAAAGGGTTAATTTCCGAATGGGCCTTAAGCCCATTTGGCCTAAGCCTTTAATGGGCCAAGATGAGCAGCCCAAGAAGGGAAGTCGACCGGCCCAAATAGAGGCCCAAGAAGTGGCCGGATGGCCCAAGCCCAAGAAGCCCAATCAAATTTAAAAATCCAATGTGACAAGTGGCAAAAGGGAAGGCCATGCATTGGCCATGGTTGAGGCAATGTAATCATTTGCCATGATGAGCTCTAGGGGGGTATAAGAAGGGAGAGAGGATGACCAGCCATTTTTGTTTGCCCAAGGACAGAGAGAGAGAGAGAGTGTGCGAGAGAGGAGGAGCGGCCGAGAGAGAAAGGAAGGAGGGAGTCGCCGTCGCTGCCGTATCCGTCCGTCGTACGCCGACGTCGTTCGTCCTAGAGGCATGTGGAGTCCTCTAACTTCTCTTGCATGCTTGTATTGTTGATTGCATGTTAGGTTTTAGGTATTTTAAGTGAGAAAAACCGAGGTAAGGTTGGCTCGTTCTTAAGTCGTGTGACTGTTCTTGCTCGGATTGTGTGAGTCAGTAACTTGTTTGAGCTTGCATGTGTGTTTGGAGTCCCATTTTGGCTTCGATGTCTTCATGAAAGTTGTAGCTAACATCTTGTACTATAACATACTAAAATTTCGTGGAAAATGATGGAGATTTGAGGGGTTAAAGTCTCATCTTACGGAGACCTCAGATCTGGAGAGTTTTTACTGACCTTTCGCTGGATTCATGTTTGCATGTTGGTTTTTGTTGAGAATCTTACTTTGGTTTCTTCATGAAAGTTGTATGGAACATATTAAACTACAACATACTCAAATTTGAGGTGAAAATAACAAGTATAGCTTGGTTAATCGACTAGATCTTGAAGACGATGATTCTGGTGATGTGTTCCGAGACACCCGAGACTTCAAGGACCTAAATGATGACTATAATCTGGTTATTTGACCTAGATCTCTTCATGAAACTTGTAAAGGACACCTTGATACATAACATATCCAAATTTCAGAGGAAACGAAAGAGAATAGAAATCTTAATATTTCGGAGATGGAAGCACTGGACGATGCGGTAATAGATCCAGAAGCTTCGTGAGGTTGAATAAAATAATCTATAAGTAATCTGGCTTGGAGTTCTTCATGAAAGTTGTACGAAAATGTCTTGGCTATAATCCAGTAAAATTTTATAATTTTTGGAGGCCATATGAATATTTTAGTTGAATTTATTCGGAAACCGTGCATTCTGGTTTTATCCGAGAAGCATAGTATGTTTTGGGAAAATTATGAGATTTTGTCAAAATTCAATTTGGCCATGAATTTTGCAAGTAATCATCATCCTATGGGTTTGATTAATAATTTCCTGAATTTTGATAATTTTGGGAATTTATAGTAATGATGAAATAATAAATAATAAATAAATAAATAAATAAATAAATAAATGAATTATTTTATTGGCCATAAATTCCATTCAAGTAACTCATGTTGCATGTGTGATAAAGTCTTGATATGTGTATGATATTGAATTGAGTTGCACGTATGATAAAGTCTTGGTATGTGTATGACATCGAATCGAGATGCATTTGTGATAAAGTTTTGGTATGTATATATGACATGGAATTGTAATGCATGTATGAATTCAATGATGAGTATGATCTTGATTTGTCATCACCTCACATGCCATGATAAATTGAATCATAATGATGTGAATTGAGATAAATGAGGAAGCCGTCGAGAGGTGAGCCGACGATGCCCCGGGAGTGTCGAGATGCCTGGCTAGAAGGGTACGGCCAGTTGCCCGGTGGTCATGAATGGCCGAATACCGGAAGGTCCTCGGGAGACCGAGTGGTATCGAGATGCCCGGAGAGTGGGGGAGCCGGAAGCTCGGCATGGTAATTATGCCGAGGGATACCTCGTGATGCTGGATTGGGTGCGAGATGCTTGGCCTGAAGGGTGTGGTCGGTTGCTCGGTTATGTCATGATACATGCCCAGAGGTTTGTGTTGGATGCCCGGTTGTATCATGATGCATGCCCGGAGGGTCCTCGTGATGCCAGTTGGGGTACGAGATGCCCGGAGAGTTGGGGAGCTGGATGATCTGTAATTGTATCTTGGATGCATGTGGGATGCAAAGATTGGTCTCGGGAATGAGAAACGTGGTTGTCCAAGATGAAATGGGAACTAAATCATGCATGGTGAAATATGTGTGACATGATGATATGCATGATGATGATGATGATTGATGATGATATGCATGATGATATGCATGATAATGATGGTGAGGATGATGTATGATGATATGCATGATGATATGCATGATGATGATGATATGCATGATGATATGCATGATGATGATAATGTGATGATCTCATGATTGATGATGACATGTATGATATGATGATGCATGATAGTATGCGCATGGCTTCAAGGTAAGTAACGCCTGCAATGCATGTATGATTTGCCTGATGCATTGAGTTGTTATTGGATTTCCCTATCTGCTGAGTGGTTGTACTCACCTCTTTTAGGGATAACATTTCAGATTAGCAGTATGCCGATTCCTGCCATCACGCGGGGTACATTTTACGGGATACCATCTGATGTAGAGGTCGAGTGTGCTGAGATAGATTGTCCCTCTATTCCCGGACTGACTTTTATTTGAGTACGTTGTCTAGTGATGTACGATGTGGGCTTGGCTAGGGGCCCTGTTATTCAGGAGTTTATATCCGTACATGTTCGTTGGGATGGAGCGATGCGAGGGATGTCGCCACCGCCACCGCCCGATGCACCGGGTTGGGTATGAGACCGTGCGCGACGAGTAGGAGCTGGATCTTTTTGGAGTTAGTTAGCCGACACATATGATGGGGGATTGTACACGTGTGATGTAGAGGGTCGAGGAATCTTTTTGAGGTTTTAGGCTGGACATGGCAGAGTCCTAGCTTTTCCTTGTTATGTATCGACCCGAAAAGAAGTCCCATCCTGAAAGAATATGTAAATAACGTGTATGATTTATAAAATCCTGATGTTTAGTGGTGTGTATTTGTATCATGGTTGGTAGGGGGAGAGACGTGATATTTAATTTGCTTCCGCTAATGAGTCGCGCTGGGACCGTTTTGTTTATAAAAAAAAAAAAATGTGTCTATGAATTACGACGCATCTTCTAAGGAGAAAGGTAATAAGGAGTAACATTGGCGCTGGTGACGACTAAGGGCTCGGGTGTCACGAAAATAAGGGAATTAAACTAAATAGATTTTGTCCCTCATTATCTCATCTTCTATTTGCAGATGATTTAATCTTATTCTTGGAAGGAAAATTGCTCAAATGTCAAAATATAGCTATGACCCTAAACCAATCTTGTTTGGTGTCTGGATAAGCTATAAATTTGAACAAGTCTAGCATGCTCTTTAGTAAAGACTATCTAAGAGAATTGAGGAGTAACTTGACTAATGAAATGAGAGAACCAGAGCTAGGAAAGTTGGGGAAATATCTCGGAATACCTTCTAATTGGGGTATATCTTAAAAGCAAATATCCGACTTGATTCTTGCAAGAGTCAACATGAAACTAGAGGGCTGGGAAAAGAACATTTTATCAAAGGTAGGGAAAGAAATCCTTCTTAAAACTATGGTGCAAGCTCTACCGCAATATGCTATGTCTATTTTTAAAACCCCCTATCTATTTGTCGTCCCATTGATAGGAAAATAGTAGCTTTCTAGTGGAAAAATAATGAGAATAGGGCAGTTTGCATTGGAGAAACTGAGACACACTTAAATCAAGAGAGGATGAAGGTGGACTAGGCTTTCAAGATCTAATTAAATTCAACGAAGCGTTATTGGGTTGGCAAGCATGAGGCTAATTTAGAATCCTAATTCTCTTTGGAGTTGAATTCTTAAAGAACTATACTTTCTACACATAGATGCATTACATGCGAGAGAAAGGCTCAAGACCATCTTGGGGTTGGCAAAGTCTAATCTTGGGAAGAAACACTATAAATCATTCATCACAGTGGATGGTTGGAAATGGAGAAAAAATCAGCATTAGGAATGATCAGCAATTAACGAGAAGTTTAATTGGAGGACCTATAAATAGAGATGATCCATCATGGGTTTCAAAACTGATAAATAGAGAGAATGCGACCTGGAAGGAAAATAGAGTGCTAGAACTTTTTGACCACAGAGTGTCCCAAGAAATTCTAGCTATCCACCTAACCCTTAATTCCTAGAGGACAAATTGGTTTGGAAGCCAACCAAAGCAGGCCAATTCATAGTCAAGAGTGCATATAACAAGCTCAAGGCACAATGAGATTTCCAAAAGCAAAACCACGCATCATCGTCCTATCAAGCACCACAAAAATTGTGGAACAAAATATGGAATGCCCAACTACAGCCTAAAGTCAGATTCTTCCTTTGGCAAATTTGTCAAAATGCATTAGCAACAAAGGATAACTTATATCGAAGACATATCATACCTAAGGCCACTTGCATTATCTATAACAAATACCTAGAATCAATCGAGCATCTCTTCCTCCTTTGTTCATGGACGAAACAAGTCTGGGATGGTGCTGAAGTGAAAATACAAAAAGATGGTCACAGGGTAACTTGGATAGAGGAATGGTGGCAAAATTTCAACATACCTCAATTTCTTTCGAGCGACTAGCCCTATTACTATGGCAGATCTGGAAATCCGGTAACGATTAGTTGTTAAGAGCCAAATCGTTGAGTCCTCAGCACACAATCACCTTTGCAAAAGCCATGGAGGAAAACTTCAACAAATGGGTGGGAAAACATACCCAAAAAGAGCATATGCGGACTCACCCACCTCAAATCTGGACTCCTCCATCGCATGATGTGCTCAAAATCAATGTCGATGGTTCTTTTCTTCAAGAGACAAGGGAAGCAACGTAGCTCATGTCTGCCGAGATAGTAGAGCGTCCTCATAGATGGATTTGCACGCACGGTGCAAGCTTCCTCGGTGATCCGGGCAAAAGAGCATATGCGGACTCACCCACCTCAAATCTGGACTCCTTCGTCGCATGATGTGCTCAAAATCAATGCTGATGGTTCTTTTCTTCAAGAGACAGGGGAAGCAACTGTAGCTCATGTCTGCCGAGATAGTAGAGGCGTCCTCATAGATGGATTTGCACGCACGGTGCAAGCTTCCTCAGTGATCCAGGCAGAAGTAGAAGCGGTGTTACAAACCCTAAAGTACTTTGAAGGGAAAGATGAATTGCAGATGGAGATGAAGACTGACAACTCTAAACTAGCAAAGGCTTTGGTGGAAGGTACAATGTGGGTCAAAATCAATGCTGATGGTTCTTTTCTTCAAATAGACGTGTAGATGATATTCGAAGTCCAAGCGCGTGTTAAAACCTTCCCAAATATTTGAGAATAACCCATTGTCGAAGAGAGTGTAGTCAAGTGGCGGTCAGGTCATCAAGGCCCATCGAGAGAGGCCCTTCTAGCTAATTAGATTTTTTATCCCCCATCTTGTCTTTTAGATTTGTTATGTTCTCAAGCTCGTGCTTCTACTATCCAAACTCTTACTTGAATGAGAACTCTATAAATGCTTTTTTGATTGAAAGAAGTAAAAAAAAAACATAACCCATCCTGCCGTGTGCTGAGGTGGAAAGGGGTCAACATTTGATTCTCCTTAGTTAAATGTTTCTATCACGTGGTCAATGGGACCTTGCTGCTTTCTCAATTGTTCTTGATATCTAACGGAAGTTTTAGGCTAATATTTCTTATTATTGTGTTTCTTGAAGAGCTGATATTTTTACTCACCTATATGGGAAGCAATAAATTGATTGAGGAAGATGAAGATGGGATGCATAAATATACAATGTGGGTCCTAACTTAAAAAGTTAAAACTTCACATCTCCCAATACGTTCCCTTAGAAAATTGAAGCCAAAGAAGATGTTAGCGCAAATTGCATTAAATCTTTTGTCACAAAAAAAAAAAAAAAAGATGAAGCATGAAGGTTGTCTTGTTGTCCGCAATGTTTCACAACTCTTTACTTATTGCCACTATGCTTGATATACATTGCAATAGAGTCGCTTGAACTGTATGTTAGCATATGTAGTATAACTGAAATGCCGTACACTATTATCTTTGAATTGCCACAATACTGTGAAAATAAACCTTAAGATCATATAAAAATCATGAACATCTTGGACGTGCGTATAAAAGCAGAGATATCCACAAAAATGTACATTAATAGTTGGAAGGTCATAAATGACTTAATTTAGTCAATTCAAGGTTTCTTCATGATATCCACTTTGCACGATAAGATTATGGCAACAATTCAAAAAATAAGGATTTAACACATTTCGGCTATATCGCATATGCTTATAGACAATTTGAGTAACTTGAGTGCAATATCTGTCAAGCATAGCAGCATAAGTAATAAGTTTTGAAACCACATTTGAGAGACAACCTTTATCTTTTATGACAAAAGATCTAATGCAATTTAAATAGCATCTTCTTCGGCTTCCTTAACCTAGGGAACATGTTGGGAGATGTGAAGCTTTAACTATGTAATTTAGGACCTACATTATACATTTTCCTCGACACCTGGACCCTTAGGGTACCAAAACTTGGCACGCTGGACACTTAAGCTCCGTTTGGCAAAGCTTTTGTTTTTTTTTTTTTTTTTTCTGTTGTTTTGCTCTTCAAAATAGAAAAATAATAAAAATTCATTTGATAACTTCAATTAACTTTTTTATTCCCCAGGATAGAAAAGTGACCAGGGAAGAGATTTGAAACAAAAACAAGAAATACAACAAATGTAGTTTTTTATTCTCAAGAATAATTTCTTGAAATAAGTCTTTTTTTTTTTTTTTTTATTCTTCTTCCTTGTCGCTCATGGCCATTGTCACCGGCTGTCGGCAATTGGCAACAATCAACAACAAAAAAAAAAATTCTTAATTTTTTTAAATTAAAAAATACCATGTTTGTGGATTGTACCAAACGCATTCTTGTTCCTTTTCTATTCCCAAGATAGAAATTTTGTGAAGTTACCAACAACATTCTTTTACTCAGAAATTATTCTAGAGAATAGAAATAGAAAAAGACTATCTAAAAGGAAATTGTTCCCCGAAATAAAATATTACCAAACAAACTCTTAAGTGCCAAAAGTTAGGAAATATACACTTAAGTACTAAAATCAGAGTAAAATGGATCGGATAAATGTTGATAGCGAAAAATTTGGTCAAATGCTAATGTGGCATTTTTCCTACGAGACAAGTGCAAAACAATGTTGTTTTGCATACTAACGTGACTAAGAAAAGCAAAAAACAACATCCTTTTGTCTCGAATTCGAATTTTAATATAAATATTAATTACATTAAACTTAAAACTAAATTATTTTAGAAAAGACGAAAGAAGAAGTTGCAGAAAGTGGGCAAGTGTTGTGTAAACCCTTGCCTTTCTACAATCTCTTCACCCGTTATTTTAAATTTAATTTAATTAAGATTAATACTAGAATTAAAACACGAAGCAAAATGACATCATTTTGCCTTTTTTTCCTAACTTAACTCTTTGGTGAGCCATGTATGCAAGCTATATTAATAAAAAAAAAAATTGCTATATAAGATTTCAGCTAGGGTTGTCGGACTTAGTACTCAGTGTCCGAATTTTCAAAAAAAAAAAAAAGAACTTCCGGCTAGGGTTGCCGAACTTGGCACTTAAAGCCCTATTGGGTAACCATCTCCGGAATAACTATTTATGTTCTTTTAATCCCCAGAACAAAAAAAAAAAATAGAAATTCGTTTGATAAAATTTTTGTTTCCGGGAATATATTTGGAACAAAATCAAGAAGTGGAAAAAAGTTGCTTCTTATTCCTCGGAACAATTTCAAGAATCAAGTCTAACTTTATTTTTTTTTTCCTTTCTTTTTTTTTCTTTCTTTTCTCTCTTTCTTCTTCTTCTTATTATTCTTCCTCCTTCCAACCCTAAATGTTCACCGACCACTACCGTCACCACCAACGATGAATGGCGACTGATTGGGCGAGGTTCGACAAGCTCGCTGGAGCCTTGCCTAGCCACAGCAAGCCTCGGCCTTGCCAAATCTAGGCTAAGCTGAGCCTCGTTGGTGACCAAGCAATCTAGCGAGGCTCAACCTCACCTGGCCACCAATGAGACTCGGCCTCACCTAGGTGGCGCAAGGTCAGTCTCGCCCTAGCTTGGCAAGGCCAATCTTGAGCTGGTTGGCAGGGCCGAGCCTCGCTAGTGGCTGGGCGAGGCTTGCCTTGCGAGATCTAACAAGGAGAGCCTCGCCAGTTGACATGAGGCTTGGCCTTGCCGGCCAAGGTGAGGCCGATCTCGTCCCACCTAGGCAAGGTCGAACATCACCTTGCCACCGGCGAGGCCCGCCTTCCCTAGATCTAGCCAAGCAAGCCTTCGGCAAGCTCGCTGAAGCCTCATCCTAGCCCTAGGAGGCTTCAATGAACTCGCCAGACCTTGCTCAGCTGGTCACCAACCATAGAGAAGGAGGAAGAAGAAGAAAAAAGGGAAAAAAAAAGAAAAATATAATAAAATTATTTAAAAATTAAAAGAAATAAAAAGATTAAGAATCCTACCAAACACATTTCTATCCCTAGAATAGATATTTTCTGTAGTTACCAATTGTACTCTTTTGCCAAGAAATTATTCATGGGAACAGAATCAGAAAAAATCATTTCTAATAAAAAATTATTTTCAAGAATATAATAGTTACCAAATACGTCCTAAGTATCTCCCTATGCTAAGTTTTGGCACTTGCGTTGTACTTCTGCACCATCTTCCTCAATTGACTTAGTGCTTTCCATTTAATCGTGTAAAAAGTTTGTCTTTCAATGAGAAAACATTAAGTGGTTTCAAACTACCATTTCAATTGCTGACGTGATGTGCATTTTTTACTCATGTCCAATAATAAGATGACATGTGGTTGCTGAGTTGGAATAAGAAAACTAAAATGATAAAATTCTCCCTTTCTTCCTCCTTTATCCTTCGAGGAGTAATAGCAAGAAGGTGACCTTTGATGACCACAGTCGTCGTCATCTTCATCGGCGTCCCTCATCCATGACCCTCATCACCTTTGTCAACGTCCTTCGTCCATGGCCAAACGAGTTGTCATCGCTCGCGGTTTGGCTCCAAATTTGGCCGAACTTCCAAATTGAGCCACCCTTTCTGGTGTTGCTCGACGCTGATGACCTTCGACAGCCATGGTGGTCGTCATCTTTGTTGGCATCCCTCATCCATGACCCTCGTCACCTTCCTGAGCATCCCTCCTCCATGGTCGAACAAGTTGTCATCGCTCGCAACCTGGCTCCAAATTTGGCCGAACTTCCAAATTGAGCCACCCCTTCTAGCGTTGCTCGACATCAATGATAGTCATGGACAAACGACATGATGCCTGAATGCATTCAGCCATGGATGGCCAGATTTGCATATTTGGTGAGCGATGCCAACAAAGGTGACGACCATGGACCAGGGACACAATGCCAGATTTGGAGGTTCGAAAAAGCTAGAAAAAAAAAAGGGTCGGAAGGGAGGCTCAGGCCAACTGCAAGTGATGTTAGAAGTGGTCCTCCACCATCCATGGTTGCAAGCTTTGATTGTCCATGGTTCACAAGGAGCCTCATCCACAAATCTCACAACCGCAGATTGTCCATGACAGTGAGTTTTGACGGTGAGCTCCAAATCTTGTCCATGGATGAACGATGTCGATAATGGAAGCTTCTCTGGTTCATTGCATTTTTCAGATCCCTCATCGAGACTACTTGAGTTTTTCTATTGTCGAGCTGGGATGGAAGAGAACGAAGGAGGGAGGAGGAAGAAGGGGAGAATTTTGTCTTTTTACTTTTTTATTCCAACTCGGCAGCCACATGTCATCTTATTATTAGACATGAGTCAAAAACGCACACCACATCAACAATTGACGCGGCGTTTTGAAATCACTAAATATTTTCTCCCTTTCAATAGACATAATAACATGGAACAACAAGGTCCCATTGACCAACATGACAAAAAATTTTATATGACGAGAATAAAAGTTTACCCCCATTGGACGTGTGTAAAAAAGAGTATGAATTATGTTAAAAATAATTGGGCAACTTCTTGCATATCATTAGCTTTTATAAGACAATATTAATTACCTACAAAAAAAATATCAATGAGGCAAAAAGTAGAGATATCCAGCTGACCTACATTTATGGTTGGAAGGTTTTAGGCGATTGAAACGGGTTTGTTCATGATTTCTTCAAGATATCCAATTTATAAGAACATAATATGGCTCTATCAAAGGTATTTTACTTGATTATGTGGGAACTAATCAATTGATTGAGGAAAATGAAGATAGGTTATGTACAAGGGAAAATGGCACAATTAGTCCCTGAATTTTATATAATGTTCAATTTCGTCCTTGTACTTTTGATTTGCTCAATTTGATCCCTGAATTATCGATAAATGTCCGATCTAGTCCCGGACTATTTAAAAATTGATCAATTTCGTCATTTCGTTAACTTTTCATTAGTTAAACTTAACGGAATTGGGGCATTTTGGTCTTTTTATCTTTTAAATATTTTTATCTTCTTTTTTTTTTTTTTTTCTTCTTCTTCTCTCTTCCCTCCGCCGGCCATGGCGGAGCCAGCGAGGGAAGCTGGTGTCCGCAAGGGGGCCCTTGCCGGATCTAGGAGGGCCGCCCTCGGCCGAGTTGCTTTGGGTTCGCGCAGTCGCGCCATAGGGGAGCGCAAGGCTTGGCACAAAGGCCGGAGGGGAAGCTAGTGCGGGGGGATTAGGTGCTAGTGTCATTGGAGCTACGGTGAGAAGAGAAGAGGGAGGCCGAGGAAGTACAGACTTGGTGGAGGAGCCATGCGGTCGGCGTCCTCATCTTGTGACCTCGTGTGGCGGGGCTCGGCGAGCCGCGGTAGGGGGAGGCATCGAGGTCCCTCCCGTCGGCCGGCAAGGGCGGTCCTCGCCCGATGCCGGCGGGCGGCCCTCGCCCGACGCAGGCAGGGCGGCCCACGCCGCTTCCCTCCACCGGCGCCCGTGGAGGGAAGAGAGAAGAAGAAGAAGAAAAAAAAAAAAGTAACGGAAGGACTAAACTGAACATTTCCTAATAGTTTATGGACCAAATTGAGCTAATCAAAAGTATAGGGACAAATTGAATATTACATAAAACTTAAGGGACTAATTGTGCCATTTTCCTATGTACAATGTGGGTACTAGTTTAGATGGCTAAAGCATCAAATCTCTTAAGGCATTCCCTAGAAAATGAGAGCTAAAGAAGATGTTGCACAAATTGCATTAGATATTTCGTCACAAATAATGAAGAATGAAGGCGGTTCCCTCGCCCATGAGGTTTTATAATCCTTTACTATTGCTACTAGACTTGATATACATTGTAATTGAGTCATACAATTGAGTCATATGAGTTGTCCATTAGCATATGTGGTATAGCTGGAATGCTGTTAATCATTATCTATGAATTGTCGCCACATTTTTATTATTCAAAGTGGATTTGAAGATACCTTGAACTAAACCGACTAACTTGTTTAAGACCTTCCATCTATGGATGTACAAGTGGATATCTCTATTTTTTTCCTCATTAATGTTGTCTTATGAAAGCTGATGAAGTGCAAGAATGAGAGTTTCTATGGTTGTTAACGGAATTCATCCTGCTGTGCGCAAGTCCAAAGGTGTCAGCACTTGATTGTCCTTATTTGAATGTTTTAGTCAAGAGGTCAATTAGACTTTGTTAATTTCTTATTGCTTCTAATATCATACTGGTTTTTTAGGTTAATTTTCTTGGTATTGTGTATGTTAAAGTGTTGATAGTTTATGGGAAGCATAAAGCTTTTGGGGTGTCCGTATCTAGAAATTATGTGTCCACCTATGCAAATTTTTGACACTTGGGGTGTCTGTACCTCAAAATTTATCTATAAGAATTTTGAAATGAAGCATATGGGAGAGGCAATGTATGTGATAATAGATTTGTACTCAAATATGTCGGATCAAGCCGAGATCCTTGATTCATGCCCGGCATGATGTACAGTTTTGGAAAGGTAAAGCATATTATATAGTTGGCATGATTCATGCCCTCGAGCTTTGCTTGTATCGGCTAAGATGAAAGATGATAAATTGGCTCGTGTGATGCACAACGTGTGATCATCTAATGAAAGATAAGAATCGTCGCCACATAAGATGGCGATTATGCCCCCACGCCAAGGGATGTTGTGATAATTCTAGCCGTCATCCTTGAATTAGGAGATATTGTCCAATTAAGTTCGAATGTCTGGTGGATTCCAGAAGAACCGATGGATTTCGATCAATTAATAAATGAATCTAGTATGCATGAGTTCCTCATATTATAGAATGATCTTGGTTTATACTTGCATATTATTGAGTGAGGCGTAAGTTCCCATATTATGGAATGATTCTTGGTTTATGCTTGCATATTATTGATTGGGGATTTCTCATGTTCTGATCAAGATAAAGCTTTTCTTTTGCTATTGATTTGTCATCGACTTATTGATGCAGTTATGTTCACGTGGTTGTTCAACAGCGAGGCATCCTCCTATTCGAAGATTAGTAAATTTACTTACCGAGTTCATGACTCACCTCGTTGTTTTTCAGAATTGTAAGCATGGAGGTCTCACATTAGTTTTGGAGTTGCAATATCTCTAAAGGAGCTAAGGTTTACCTCAACCTTTTAAGCATAAAAAATATAGTGGTTGTAAATATAATGACTAGTGAGAAAAATCTTGTAAGTATAACTGATATAATTATATATTTGTAAATGATTATTTTCCTAGCTATTTATTGTTGATGATTATTGTATGTACGCTTCCGCAAATGCTTAAATCAAATATTAAAAAGAAACGAGTTGGTGATGGGCCTACGACGTTGCGAAAATAATTCCCACTACTTGTGACCTTGGAGATTGAGTTGGGGTCATTACATTAATGGAGAGTAAATTTGTCACAAACGTACTAGTTTGGGATTTTTGGTGATAAAAAAAATAAGTTTGGGGTAAATTTACTATAAGTGTACTTATTTAAGTCTGTTTAAAAAAAAAAGTACTTATTTAAGGTTTTTGTGGTGAAAAAATTAGTTTGAAATAAAATTGTCACAAGAATATCAATTTTGGATTTTCACAATATGGAATAATGATACAAACAATCCTAAAACTTTAGCCCAATGTGTAATTTGGTTACAAAATTTTTAATTGTTTAATGTGATCCTTGAATTTTAACCCAATTTGCAACGTGATCTATAAACTTTTAATTTCTTTAATCTAGCCTCTGAACTTTTGGTACATGTCTAATTCAAACTTTAAACTGTATGAAAATGTTCAAGGATTACATTGAACAAATTAGAAGTTTATGGACCGAATTACATATTGAGTTAAAGTTCAAGGATCGAATTAAATAAATTAAAATTTTATGAACTAAATTATATATTTGACTAAAATTCATCAACTATTTGTGTCATGTGTCACTTTCTTGATTTTTTTTTTCATCAAGAACGAGTAAAATTAGATAAGAGAGACCAAAAGGGAAAGGCAAGACTTACACAAAGGAGGGTTGAGTAACCTGAGCTTGCATTGAAGCTTGACTTTTGACTTTTGTCACCTTCAGTTTTTCGTTTCTTTTTCTCATTTTACTAATGGGATTTTCAGTCCGCCAGACGACAAAATTGAACTGTTTACGTTGAATGCGTAATGCAAATTAAGAAAAGAAAAAGGCACCTATTTCCCACGATACCTATTTCCCACAGATCCGTTGAGAAAAAAAAGAGGATACAATCACAATTAAATCAAGTTACTTTATTTATAGCACTAGAAAAATTATTTAATTAAATGTAAGAGCACAAACGAGCATAGCAAACTATTTTAGCAGTATTGTTTGGAATTAAAAATCAATCGATAATGGTCCATTTCCGAAATAAAAATATTTTAATTTAATAGTATAGAGCGTTGAGCTACAAACCTCACTTAATCAAAAGAAAATTTATTTATTTATGCACTAAATTTATTGACTTAGTTCAATTTTATCTGTTTCCAAAGTTATAAACCAAAATGAAATCGATGGAAAAAAAAATCTAAACCAAAACCAAATAAATAAACCCTTAAGTCAAGCTCATCGGTTCCCAGCAACTCCATTTGTTTTGCAAAATTTGGATAATTGGAAAAATATTTTCCTCAAAATGATTATTTATATTGTTTGAAATAATTAGTTAACAAAATTTGTTTTCATCATCGTTGTCTAATCATTTTCATGGATGGTGAAATAAATTTTCATTTATTAATTTTATAAATTATATAAAATGATTATATTTAGAAAAATATTTTTAAATTAGGGTTAATGCCACCAAAACCCAAAGTCAGTACACATATGATAATTCTATCCCAAATTAATATTTTGACTACCAAAACCACACAAGCCGATATACTTGTGACAAATTTACCATCCATTAGTTTCTATTAAATTGGATTAATAGTAGGAGAAATCACAAACTATTATACCCATGACAAATGGATGGTAAAAATCCAATTAAGTACATCTATCAATTGCCATGTGCCATTCAACCCAACAACTTAATAGTAGAATTCATGGGAAACTAATAAAAAGCAAATCGTCACAGATGTACTACTTTGAGGATTTTTTTTATTTTTATAAATTCGTCACAGATATACCAATTTAAGATTTTTCATGATATTGACTATTTAAATTATTTATTTTTCAATTTGGTTGTGGACCTGTGGTGGGTTTATTGATTTGCAATTACGTTCAACTTGAACCGAAGTAAAACCCTACATGGGCCCTTGTCCGTAAAAAGCCCATCGTCACAGCTCCTCCCATGTCCCTCTAAAACTCTCACTGACGAAAGCGATCGGAAGAGAGCGCGGGCGCCGGAGGATTCGGAAGAGCCCGGAATCGCCAAACCCTTCGGAGCTCCGATCAGCGGCGGCGACCGGTTCCGGTTCCGACGACCGCCGCGAAGGGCCTCGGAGGATCGAATTCGAGCGGCGGCGGAGAAGAGATGCCTCAGGTGAAGATCATCGCCAGGAACTTCATGGACATGGTCGCGGCCCTGCCCGCCATGAAGCTCGACCAGCTCTACCAGAACGCCTTCATCTGCGAGGCGATTCTCAGGTCTCTCTCTCTCTCTCTCTCTCTCTCGCTCTCGCTCTCTTCAATCGCAATCGTCATTCGGTCCGCCGAGAATGAACTTGAACGAATGTGAGAGAGATCGTCGGCTTCTGGCCGATCGCAAACACTCAGCTTACCGCATCAGCTCCGATGGAATTGTACTTCAAAACGCCCCTTTTTTGCCGTCATTGCAGACTAGTCAGCATTGAGCATCCTATGCACCGGTGTACACTGTAGAAATAGCGAGTTGAACTTGTATAAAATGAAAGCAATTTCGACACCTGAGGAGGGGGGTTTGTGGGTGGCCGATGTGATTTCGTTCTTGTTGCGCTCAGGTCGCTGCCCCCGTTGGCGAAGAAGTACGTGATACAGATGCTGTACATCGAAGAGGCAGTGACGACCAAGTCGATCGAGGAGTGGGTCCTTCCGGACGGACTCTCCAAGCATAAAGTTGCAATTGACCGGTTGCTTCAGTTGAGGATTTTCTCCGAGGCTTTTGACAGGTGAAATGGGTCTTCTGTTTGATTTTCTCTTCATAACTGTATATTGCTCCAAGATGAGGATGAGGTCTTGGACGGATTGTATGCTTAGCTTTATATTCCTAGTATTTTTTTCCCTGTCTAGAAATGTTCCTAGTGTAGCAATAGAGAACAGCTGGAGAAGTGGGAAGTTTGACACTCAAATTTATGAGAATTTTAGCTTCCTTGTGATTGAAGGGAATTTTTATAGGCCTGCTCATGTTTCATATGTCGAGCTGAAAGGCAAGTAGATTGTGTGACGGTATGCCCTTTTTTGGTAAAAATGCCTTCCCCGGCCCTTCCTTTACATCTTTGTAAACCCTACAAACAAATCAAGACGTCTGGGATAAGTAAGTTAGTTGGTAACCGTATGCTTCTTCAGTCAGCGGAATAGCGAAATGCTTGTCTGTAGTTACCATATAAATGGCTGATCTAATTACCTCATAAGCTGCTCGTAATAAATGGCTTCCACTGTATAAGTTTCTGTAGAAAGTTGTTCAAGCAATTTTTAATTCTTCATATCTACAAAGCACGTGATTTCATATAAGCATCTTTTCTTTCCAGTTGTTCACCTCCTATGTTATTTTGCAAAAAATCTGCATGCACTGGAAACAGAAATTCATTTTGTTTTTCCTTGGATTTTTTCATGTCAATTTACTTGTTTTCTTTATTGTTAAATTTTCTTTGTGCTACATCCTATACCTGTTGACATTAGAAGTGGTTCAGAGATGCATTGCCAATTACCCCTCTCTCCCTCTCTCTCTTTCTGTCTCTGGGTTGTGAGGGTAATCAGAATAAGCATTTGCACTTCGTGGAAATTCAAGAGAGAATTTCGTATTATAAACTTTTTGATTTGTTTTTACTTTGTCAGTTTCTGAATTTAAAATTGTAATGGCAGAAGTAGTGGAACCAGCTACAGGCTAAATCCAACCTTTCAGACTAACCTCCAGAAACACATAACCTGTGGGTAAGTTACAGATTTGTTTGTGGCTTCTATTTCTTTCATTTTTTATTTTTTTTAGGATCTGGTGGGATAGAGAGGAACGATGCTTTGTTTGAATTTATCTTGGGTAATATGTAGCTCGGGTTTGCATTGAGACATCAGTATGTTTCAAGATTTCATCAAGAACTGAGAACTCAACCTTTTGTTAAGTAGCACTTGAAGCCCAATGATAAGATATGATTTTTGTTGTATAGCTTCTGCTGGAATTTTTATTTATCATACATTGCAGAAAATTGAAAAGCTTTGCAATGCTTCACAGGTTCTGGATCACCAATTTGACATATAACCTTAAGCATCCATTTTGAATTAAGTCAGACTGATGAAAGCTATAATACATAGATCCTTTTTTGCGTTTTATCTTGTTCCTACCTAATTAAGGATCATATAGTCCCCCTTTTTTGTTGTATATTATCTTTTCTGCCTTGGCCAATCTTAAGAACGTGCTATCACATTTATGCTAGCATGTCTCCACTGCTCATTTTTCTCCTTGCTTCTGTTTTTTTCTCATATTACTGCATCAAATCATGGCTGAAGCTGGATAGATACATATATTACTGATACATATTAATAGATCATCCTGGTAAGGCATATTCATGACATTAGAATCATTGGAATATCTTCTGTCACCAAGTATTTTTCCTGTAAATTGCCAAATATTGGACTTCAGCTTAGTTCATCAGTTGTTTTTCTTGACACAATCCTTAGTGCATGACTGAAAGTTGAACCATGCAGAGGAGTTTTGCCAAGGGAACCAATGCCATCAAACATCACCGCCAGGCTCCCAAGCTTGGAGGATCTCGCAGCCTTTGCTCTTGAACAATGGGAGGTGAGAATTTTCTTCTTCTTCTTCTTCTTCTTCTTCTTCTTCTTCTTGGGTCTTTCTTCTTACAGATGGCTGCATTGACTCTTCTTAAAGTCTTGCTCATTTGACTGAATTTATCAGTTTAATTAGCCACCATTGATTGGTTTTGTTGCTTCATTTACTTTGCTCTTTCATGAAGCTTCAATTGTGATAAAACAGTGTTTTCTTCTGCAACTTATAAACTCAACCCAAGCTGAAAAGATGACGAATATAAGTCCCTCTATGATGAGAATCTTCCAAAGGGGACTTCTAACTCAGAGGTTGTTTATTTTTCTTTACATATATTATATGTTTGGAGGTCTTTTTGGATGGTTGCAAATCTGGTTGATTGGTGACTGGTCTGTGCCATTTCTACAGGGACAAAGAACCTCCTAGGTTAACTGAGAGTGGCTTCCAGTTCTTGGTACGCATAAAAGAATCATGACCCACTTTTAAGTCTGTTGGCATGTCTGTTGGCATATTCTTTAATAATAGTTGCTTCGTGTGAACTGCAGTTGATGGATACAAATGCACAACTATGGTACATCATCAGAGAATACATATCAAATTCTGAGGTATGATTGTATAATGAATAATATTCATATATGTACAGCCACCTTATTCCTTTTATTTCCTCTGTATGTGACCAGTTAGAATCCTCCTTTTCAAGTCATTCCTTAAAGGTCATGTTCATGAAATAAGAATAACTCGAATTATTGGCTAATTCTAAGAGGATTTTAGCTATTCAATAGCATAAACCATGATTGGCTCTGTAATGACACAATCTGAGAGCTCTGCAAAGTAATTGTCTTTTCACTCAACTCTGTTGGTGACTACTTGCATTTGGATATTGCTTGTCCTAGTGGAATTTGTGATCCTAATGTAGTGGGTGTTTGGGCTCCTGAATATTCACATCTTGATCAACATTATTCCAGGAGATGAGCCATTGAGACATATACATCTTCTAGCTTCTTCACAAGTATAGTTGGGGGGTCCATTATTGCAGTGGCAGGTTTAGAGTTTGACTAATTGGAGAGACTAATTGGAGATAATACCCTCCTTTCTGTGGAAGTTCAAAGTAGAAACCTTTCTTGTCTCACCAGCCTCACTGGCTTAAGGGACTGGGAGTGTAATGCTGTCTGGTGGAATCACAAAAGGGTTTAAGAGGGTCTCAACTCACTTCTCCTGTAATCTCTTCTTCAATGGTGTTGAGCTTTAAGTCTGATGTACTTTAAGGCATTACCTACAGCTAGCTTTTTTTAGTCTTTCATCGTGGGCCTTTCTTTCTCATGAAAGAGTTATAAAAAGAATTATGATTACTCAAGAATAGGATAGTGCTGTACCCCAATTGTCGACACCATTAGTGTCATTGAGTTTGTCCGTTGGCTTGACAACCTGACATTTTGTTGATTTGTTTTGTCAAAAACACTTCGCTGATGAAATTTCATTCAATAGAGATGACATGTACATTTATTTGCATTATCCGCCGCTCTCTTTCTAAATGGAGTCTCAATTTGGTGCAGGAGCGAGATGTAGATTCAGCTGATCTGATTTCATTTCTGCTCGAGCTTAGTTTTCATGCTACAGGAGAGGTACAGCAGTTTGCATGTGTTATGTTCATGCACAAAGTTTCACAGGACATAAGTTTTCTATGAGATAAATCTCTTGAGGTTGCGCAATGTTTGCCTGAAAAGCTTTGCTTAGGTGACTCACTATGACTCTGCCGTGGTTGTCAAACGTGTGCTAGGCATATAACATGAATACACTGACTGAAGTCCAGAGGAACACACTCAAGGACCTTGCTGACTTGGGCTTAGTCAAACTTCAACAGGTATGGCAGCTCTTTAGTTCTTTTTTATTGGTGTAAGATGTAGCGCTTGCTTTATAAATAAAACCTTTTAATGGATTTATTGCTACTTTTATGTGTATATTCCCAGGGAAGAAAAGAAAGTTGGTTCATACCAACCAAATTAACTACTAATCTCTCCGTGAGTTTGACTGATTCATCATCTCGAAAAGAGGTATTTCCTTTGTGTATTTGATATGACTGTGGGCACTATGTTTTTGTTCTTTATTTTGCAAACAATAGCTTCTTTGTTGATTCATGAAAAGGTGTAATTACTTACGTTATTTTTTCTATAAATTAACATTGCACAAACATGCACAACTGAATACCTGTTTTACGACAACCTGTTGAATTGCTAATTGCTATATTGATTGATTAAGTGTTGCTAACAATTCAGGCCAGGTCTCAAGGACAGTAATTGTAAGACATGCTTTTTTCTAGTTGCAAACATTAGACAAACCATGACCTTTTCTTTACCTGCATGTTTTTCTAGCACTTGTGGAAGGGCTTTAAATTTGTCCAAATGCTGCCACTGATCTGTTATGTCTTAGAAAGTTCTATGTTCTCCCTTGAAATTTGAACCACTATTACTTTTGGAAGTTCCATGTATTCTCCATTGGGACATTACACCTCCAGTATTATGCATGTTATGCTGTTAAAAATTTTAATTTGGTTTGTTCTCTCTTCAGGGATTTGTTGTTGTGGAAACAAATTTTAGGATTTATGCGTACTCGACATCTAAGTTGCATTGTGAAATTCTGCGACTTTTCTCAAGGTATGGTCATAAAAAAGCTGGATTAGGAAACGGAAAGAAACCGGATTTGAGCAAGCATGCAATACATCAAATGAAATTGCGCCACTGGTTAATTTTATTCCATATTAATGTTTTTCCTAGTCTGAATCTCTGCCTGCTTTCTTCTTTCCATGTTTTCTATTCTGTCTGGTCATGGAACTTTCTGATCTCATTTTGTTCACCATTTGAATTGTGGGGTGTTATATGGGCTGGGAACCTGCAATCTTTCTGGGAAAAGGAATCAATCTTCGTCATATTTCCTTTACTGGGCCCTGGGGCCAATATGCTTATCTACTGGCCACTATGCAGAAACCCAAATCTTAAATCATGTTTTGTTTGAGGTGTTCATGTGGAGCAGCCAATTGCTCTACTTACTTTAATGTTGCTGGATCCCTTGTGGGCAAATCCAGTGAAGTAAGTCTTGAGTTCAAGATGACAAGCATTAAATTAGTTGTGATTGTCTATCCATTATTACAGGAGAACTTTCTTTTCAAAGCTAAAATCTCGTGCCCACTCTTGCAATACAAGACTGACTTATGTCTGCATGGAATTAACAAGAACTGTTTTGGGCAAATATTTGGATTTTTTTTTATGGTTCAATTAGAACCTGTCACGATATAATTTTATGCATGTCCTAAATTTGAGAACTTGACAATTGTGTGGGTTTTTTGATAGATGGGAAAGCGAGCAACTTAGTGCCCCTTCAAACACAGTCTCTCATAAAATAGATTCTTAGAATCTCTTGAGAATAGATTCAAACTGCACATCTTCTTAGCATGGTGCTAAACGGGTTTAAAGGAATATGAAGTTTATATCCTGGCCAATGAGTCCTTAATTGTGAATTAGTAAGGTACAGAATGAACAATTAGATGTTTGCTTGATCCCACAGACACAAAAGCGGTATCCAGAATAGACTTGCCATTTTTATTGTTTGTCATTTGCACACAGTTTTCCTCTCTCTCTCTCTCTCTCTCTCTCTCTCTCTCTCTCTCTCTCTCTCAATTCAACTGCTCTTTTCTATTGGTCAATTCTCTTTACTTCTCATAATATACCTGATCTCCACCATTTTCTGCATTCTACGAACTTATTTCTGTTTTTCATTAACTGCAGAGGTACTAATAGAATGCTTTTATTGCAGAATTGAGTATCAGCTACCAAACCTTATAGTGGGGGCTATTACTAAAGAAAGCTTGTATAATGCATTTGACAATGGGATCACGGCAGAGCAGGTAAGTTTTTGTTGCTTAGTGGGCATCTTTCATTTTTATAAAATTTTGTGTGGACTATAGTGTGAACATAATATTTGTTTCTGTAAGGATTTATTTCCTTCTTAGAGGCCCTATCATTGTGAGCGAATTTGACTGACTTGCAAGGTTCCTGATTTTACGTGCCTGTTTAATTTCATGGAGCTCCTTGCGAAGGTTTGCCTCGTGGATGATTAATATTTAGAAAGAGGCATCTGATGGTGTTATTTAATTACTTGAAATTTAATGCTTTGTGAAAAGCATGTTTAGTTTTTGGCCTATTATGGTTACTTGTATTGGGATCAATATCTCATCAATTTTCTGATGATGAGATTTTGCTTTTACATCCATCACATCAGTAATCAGATAGTGCTGTTATACGCACCTGATTTAGATATTATGTCAATATCATTGCTTCAAGAATAGATGCAGGCATAGCGTATTGTGGATGAATGCTTACATAATTGAAGAAAACTACCTGCCATTCATCAAATTTCTTTTTTCGTGCTGCAGATTATTTCTTTTCTCCAACAAAATGCGCATCCTCGTGTCGCGGAGAGAGTACCATCTGTTCCCGAAAATGTTACAGATCAGGTACCATCCCTGGTTGACATTACTTTTTTTCCTTCTTTTCTTAAGATAAGTAAACCATTGCATTTCATAAAGTTCAAGCAGGGAAGCATCGGCTGCTCCCCACTACAGGTTTTTATAAAGGTTCGATGACACAGAACAGAATTAATTCACAAGTACAGTTTGCAAATGCTAACAGTGTTTTGAAAAGTAATTGACTGCTCTAAGCATCAAAGTCCTCATTCCTGTACTTCATCTTACCTATGGCTTTTAGTTCAGCGAGCAACATTAGTTAACTTTTGATAATGAATTGTTTCATTTCTCATCTTGCATGTGGTATAGACAAGCAATCCAAACCATCCTGATTATGAGTTCGGAGTAGTCCATCCTTTATGTTCTTAATCCAGCCAATTAATTCAGGCTCGGTTCTACTTGTTTCCTAACATCACCACGTGGCCAGACATTTGGACCAGACGGACTTAAGAGAGACATCAATTAGAGAGAAGATGGTAGCTAGTCTTATCTTGCAAACGACACAACATACTTCCTTGAATGCTGGTGCTTAATCTCATTGCATGCCAGGCAATTAACATAAATCGGTTCTGTCAGGTGTCAGTTACGTCCTGTTCCTATCAGTCAAGCCCCCATCCCACAAATGTTGATCACATCTCAGCTATCTGCTTAAAAAAAAAAAAAATCACCTTTTAGTAGTTGAACAGAACTAGATTTCTGACTCAGGCAATGACTTGGTTATGTTGCTTCTCAATGAGGTACCTAGATTAAGTTTGTGATGTTTGTATGATGACCACCCATGACTTTGGAAAAATGACTGCTTCAATTTTATTAACTCATAGCTTGTAATCTGTGATTGACACATCAATCCTGGTGTGCTATAGTTGGCAAAGCCATTTCCTATCTCATTTTTCAGGTTTTTGACAGATTAGATTGTGGGAATCTGATCTTAACCGGGTTGAGATGACTCCTGCCCATTTCTATGACGAATTTCCTACTCGGGTAAAAATTGGTGAACTTCAAGTGATATACTCATCTTCCAGTGCCAGGATTATTTTTTATGTTTGGTCTCTCTAATTCTGTAGGATGTCTTTGAGGCTGCCTGCGACTTTGCACGGGAGTATGGTGGTTTGTTGTGGGAGGATTCAAAGAAAATGAGGCTAGTAGTGAAGACAGATGTGCACATGCACATGAGAGAGCATCTTCGCCGCCAGAGGCAATAAGCCAGAACTTTGTTGCTTATACGTCATTGAAGTTTGAGAGTGACATGACATGTGAAGCAATCTAATCCAACGAAGGCCCTGATGGATGTGCTAAAATTATTAGATTGCGGAGATTATACTGTCGCATCTCAGAATTGTTGATTTTACTCCATTAAGCATGTAAGCTGATGCACTAGATCAGCAAAACTGGGGAGCGATCTTAAAAACAGTTGAAGATGGTTGCCATTTGATGACTCGTGATGATAGGGAAGGGAAACAAGCATACAAATTGTATAACTAGAGCTAGCATAACATCATGAAGCGTGTTTACGTAGGAAACTTTTGAGTCGGCATGTGAAGTTCTGGAGAAGGATAACTTCTTTGATCATGTAAATGAGATTTGAGGATGGTTCTCATAGCAACGGAAGGTGTTGATTGCTGTCATGACATGCGATTGTGTTTAGACCAAGCTGAATGATGTTTAATAGAGCAACAACCTTATCCTTTGGCCGGTGTCTATCCTGTGTTTCCTGTTATTGCAAGGTAGCCATCAATGAGCAGTTGAATTGATTGAAAAACCAAGACCAGTTAAAAAATGTCATGCACCCTACTTTTGAATAACTTTAGCATGTCATTGAAGTTATCGAGTATATAAGCTTTGGAATTGATTGAAAAAGTCAATTGCGCACAGCTGAAGAAAATCATTATGAGCCAAGAAATTTATGGGAGAATTACCAAAAAAGCTTTAAACCTATTGCAATTGTGCCAATTCAATCATAAACTTTTTTTTAGGTCAAATTAATTTCTAAATCTTTTATAATTGTATCAATTTAGTCCATCTAACCAAAATTAGCTGGCCAAAGACCGACGTGGCCAGCACTAATGTGGACGTCGGCCAGGGAAAGCTGGCTGGTGAATGCTGATGTAGCAATTTTTAAATTTTTTTTTCGAATTTTTTATTTTTTTGAATTTTTGATTTTTTTTTTCTTTTTTTTACCTTATTCTCTTTCCTTTGGCCGGCTAGCCAAACCTCGCCGACTATTGGCGAAGGTGAGCCTTGCCTAGCGATGATGAGGCGGCCGTCGCCAGATTTGGCGAGGCCCCAACCTTGCCCACCAAGGCTGCTCAAACCATCTATGCATACTTCCTCGCGCTCTTTGGCAGCGGTGGCGAGGATAGCGTCTCCCTGGACTTACTCCTCGCGTTCTCGCCCCAGCAACTGCGGCAGGCCGGGGTCTCCAGTCGCAAAGCCGGGTACCTCCATGACCTTGCCGAGAATTACAGGAGCGGCGCGCTGTCGAATGAGTCGATTCTCGAGATGAAAGACGAGGCTCTCTTGAGCATGCTAATGAGGGTCAAGGGAATTGGGGTAGGCAAGGTTGGCCATTGCCAGATCTGGCGAGATTGGGGTTGACCTCACCGTCGCTGGGCGAGGCTTGCCTTTGCTAGTGGCCTCGCTGGCCCTCACCACCGGCCGGCCAAAGGAAGGAGAAGAAGGGAAAAAAATATTTAAAAAAATATTTAAAATTTGTCACATCAGCATTCGCCGATCACCGTCCTCGCCCGACATCCACCTCAGCACCAACTGACTAATTTTGGCCGGATGAACTAAATTGGCACAATTATAAAATGTTTAGAACTAAATTAGCTAAAAAAAAAGTTTATGACTGAATTGGCACAATTACAATAAGTTTAAGATTTTTTTCGTATTTCTCCTGAAATTTATTAGTACTCACTAATCAATGATGTCGGGTTGCCCTTGAATTTAAACCGCAACAAACCACTCTGATTTAGGACCCAGTGTTTAAAGCTTCAGATTATAAAATATTTATGAAAACTCTTAGCAAAGGGCTGCGTTCAACAGCATTCCTCTCCACCCTTGGGGAAGCTTTTGCTGCTTGAGCTTTTCTATACCTTACGGTCATAGTTATTTATAATTGGACAAGGATTCGGCGCAGAAGCTTTGAAGCAAGGAATCGACAGCAAGACGAGAACAGCGTCTATGTTAATCTTTGCTTGGTGCTTACTGGTGTTGTTTAGTAAGACCATAAAACAAAGCACCTTCTCCTTTTTGGCTTTGACGAGAATAAATGTAAGGAATGTCAAAATCATGGTCAAAGAGTTAAACATCAAATTTTCGCTTACCAATAGCGATAAGCTCAGACGTATAAACTCTCAGGGCCCAAAATCACTACTCCCTACAGTTCAAAAGTAGGTTTCAAGTACTTGAAACCATTTTCATGAAATGCCCACCATAGCATCAGACAGCCAAAGTGGTTCTTAGCATAAAGATCTTCTAAAGAGATACCTGGCACTAGCATCAGCCTTTGACCGAGTCAATGAAGCGGATACTCTCTACAGGAATGACTTGCCCTTCGATATTTACACAAATGACTGGCAGTATTCATACCCATCCACAATTAGGGGTAAAATTGTAAAGAGGAAGATCTTATCTCATCACAAATGTAAGGACTTTTGTGCCGAGGTTTGCCCACTGCCATCCCTATTTCAATGACAAGTGTGTGATAGTATCTAAAAGATACTTCCCAAAGACCTCATATACCAGATGCCTCATCAACATAAATCAATAAATTATCTGGTGTTTAAGTTAACCAATCAACAAATAACTCGGTCTTTTCAGTCTACAGCTACATAAATACTAATTGCTTAAGTGTACATAATCACAGAGAAAAAATTGCAGTAACCAATACAGAGAACCAAGAAGAGAGAAGTCGAGGTGAATCTATTCAGATTTCTTGGAAGTCGCCGATGGTTTCCTCTTCATTCGGCTGAAAGGCCCCACAGTGCAGTCCATAATATACATGTAAATGACCTGGCTCCAAGATTTATATGCATCAAACCCCTCATAATACTCTGGTGCAATCTCCTTCACCTTATGAAGTTTGCTTCCTGGAATCCTAGGGAAATCATGGTGCTCATTGTGGTATCCCACGCTCCATGTCATAAGATTCAGGGGACCATAGTAGGAATATGTCTCTTGGTCTGGCTTGAAAACGTAGTGTTCTGAGATGAAGTGACCAGCCATTGGGTGCAATCCACCCCCAACAAATGTAGAAAGGATCAAATAAGCAAAAGACTTCCAACCCCAGTAATAAACCATGGACACATTGAGGGAGACCTGAATGACTAAATTGACGAACTCCCAAATACAAGGAGGTTTAGGTTTGAGAAACAGAGGTCGCAGAGCATAGAAGAAGAGTTGTAAGACTACCCATATGGATTTCGTGAAAGCATTTCTCACAAGATAGGCTTCAGCAAGGCTCGGAATGTCCATATCTACCCCATCAACTCCCTGGTAGCGATGGTGCTCCAGGTGATACTTTTGGAAGGTTACAGACATGGGAACACCAATGGGGAGATTAGCGAATATTCCAAGCCAGCGGTTGTATACCGGAGTTGAGAATGCGAGATTGTGGCTGAGTTCATGGATGGCTAGAAAGAGATTGTGGTTGAGAAAAGAGCCAAAGAAATAGGAGATAACCAGAATCTTTAGCCACCCTGCATCATGGAGCAAAGTAGCGGTTCCTAGCTGTAGCAGCACTGCAACAGTAATCTGCACAAAATGATAAAGACAATATATGAGACGATCAAAGTTAAAAGACACAACTGACATATATTGCACGAATCGGCACATTACTCCTAAGCGTATGCATTAAGGTGCTCTCAACAAGTCACATTCACCAAAACATCTTAAAAGCGACCACCTTTCCACAAATCAGGATAATGTAGATTTGCAAATGTTCTCCAGTGGTTTCTAATGCATACGCAATTGCGAGAAAAGAAATAACAATATCACTGAAGTTACCAAAGACCAGTTATTTAAATTTTCCATTCAGGGCAACAAAGGGCGAATGAGTTCATCTCATTATGCAAGGCTGAATCACCAAAAAAAAAAAAGACGAGGAGAGACAGTTTACACCCCCTTAAGAAATTACGAGATAAAATGAATCGTGGAGCAGCTTGCGCTGCGCAATCAGCAATGGAGGAGCAAAAAGCCTAATTGAATTAGCCCTTTCAAAATAAAATGGAAAATGGAAGAGAAACCCCTAACCAAGTAAAATCAAGGTTAATATGCCAATAGAAGGCTAAAAGCTAGAAAAAGAACTCTTTTCCATTTCTTTACAAGAAAGCAACAATGGAAAACATGCCAATCGAGATCTACAAAAGGGGAAGACCCACAAGGGAATCCCGCTGAGGAATCTCTTCAAACATTTAAATAGGCCGTGAATCGCCGCACCTACTTCGGACTAGGTGGATTCAGATGGCGACATCGTATCCACTCATAATTACGCACGAACGCAGCAAAACCAAAGAGAAAGATCCCACTGTAGCTCAGATCGAGACGGACACCAACACGAGAACAAGAGCAAATCATCACTAAAGAGACGATGCAAATGCAATGCAACGCAAGCGAAACCAACCCACGAGGGGGACACTAACCCACACAAAGACTCCCATTCCCCGGACAAATCAAGAACTGCCCACTTCCACGAGACACGAACCCACCAAGAAAACCGAGTCAAGCAGTAATTTTGACGGCGAAAGGGCCGACCTTGAGGAAGGCCCAGGGGTCGGGGCCGAAGAGCTGCTTGATCTGAGGGTACTGAGAGAGGATCTGACGCCGCCGCGAGGTGTGGGGCTCGTCGGTGTAGGACCAGAAGAAGTCCGTCGCCATCACGCCGTCTTCTTGATCCTCCATCGCCACCACCATCTCTCCCCTCTCCTCCTCTCTCTCTCTCTCTCTATCTCTCTCTGTGGTTTTTGGGATGGCGTTTTGTTGTCTGGTGATATCTTTTATGCTGTTTCCGCCATTTCAGCTGCCGCGTTGGTCCCCCAAAATAGAAAAACAGTAAAAGAGAAAGTAAAAAGGGGAGAAGGAACTCCAGCTATGCAAATCTGAGCGAAAAAACGGACGTTGTTTATCCAGTGACTCTTGAGGACCAATCAAATTCAAAGCCGGCCTCCACGTTCTCTCTCTCTCTTACTTGGTTTGAAAGTTTGTGCAGTCTGCTTTTAGCTGGATCCACTTGCCCTTAACAGCAACAAACCGTGCAGCAAACATGGGGGGGAACGTTAGAATCCATCAAAAGTTCAAAACTAGGGGTCGGCGTTACAACCGCTCGGATCGAGAAACGCTGAGACCGGCCAATTTTGGGCAGTTTTAGATGGCGCCACCTCAGTTCCATAAAATTAAAATTGGTGACTTTCAATTTGGTTCTATGCTCTAGGATGGGAATCGGATTGCCCTGAGCGATTTATATTTCTTTATTTCTTTATTTGTTAAATAATTAAAGTGTGTAGACCTAAACCCTATTTTCCTCTCATACCTTAGCTTATTCAAGATTATTAAGAGAATCTTTGTTTCTTTTATATTGTTGCACCGATTCATAGAACTTGCCCCTTCTGTCAATTGTATCTTTCTTTATTTAGTTTCTTTGTTAATTCACCAATTTTACTTTCCTTACTTGCTCGGGTTGAGTCATCATCTATGTAGCACGGACATGGCAACATGGACACGCGATACGACACGATACGATACACGACACGTCATTTCTCAAAAAATAGAAAATTTCGACATTTCGACATGTTAAATATTAAATAAATATTTTTATTTTTAATTAATTTGATTCAAATTCACAAATAAATAAATAAATAAAGAGTTGACAATGAATTTATAATAATAATATTAATAAATCTTACACTTTTTTTATTTCATTATCCCAAATTTACATTTATTTTTTGAAATCCCCCTCCCCTTAAATCTCATTATTTATTTTTTTTCTGATTAAAAAAATTCCCATTAGAGTCCACCCAACTCTCTTCTTTTCCTTATCCATTTCCCCTCACCCCAAATTTATTTTCCTTTCCCTTCCCAATCCCACCATCATCCATTCCCCCACCCAAATTATTTCCTTTCCCTCCCACAATCGTCCATTTCCCCCCATCCATTTCCCCCATATGTCCGTCACTTTCCCTCCCCCAAAATAGGTACCATAGACCCCCACTTTTTAATTACTTTTGGGTTTCTCAGAAACCCTAGCTCCTTTTACTCTTCTCCTCGCCACTCGCGACCCTTCCTCTTCTCCTCCTCTCTCCTTGCCGCTCGCCACACGACCTCCTTCCTCGCCGCTCCTCGGCACGCCGCTCGCCGCCGCACGACCGCCTTCCTTTCCTCTTCCTCTCACCTTTGGTCCTTTCTCCCTCGTAGTTGCAGCCTTGTCGGATCCATCGCAAGATCGCATCACGGGGTCGGCTCGCCTCGCCCTATGCTCAGCTGTCTCTCGCCGTCACTCGTGGTCTGCTCCCTCCCGGACACGCGTGTTGAAACGTGTCGGGCAAGGTTGACCATGTGTCAGAAGACCCGACACGCGTTGACCGCGTCTCCGACTGTGTCCGAGCGTGTCGAAGTGTCCGACACGCTCCGACACGTGTCGGACACGACACGGAAGCACGGAAAAGAATCCATTGAATCTTCCTCCTTTTTTTGAGCTAGCCCCTACAATCATGGGCCCATAATCTATGTCTTCTTTGCAAATCTCGGATGAAATCCTAGTTTTGAATTGCGACACGGATTAACAATTCAATTTGGCCAAGATATATGAATCCATTGATTCTATTGGATTGGCCAAGAACCAGACAAGATTGATCCCAAGGCCAGGTAGTTTGGTTCCCAATTCTTGGGTTGGAGCGGACTAAACTGGAAAACAATTACCTCTAATCAAAACTAGACCTATTAAAATGGATTATATGCTCATTTCTTAACCTACATTTGATGAGTTGAGTTGTTATACCAATTAATCATATTTGATAAATGAGTCATAAATGAGTTTAAAATGACAAAACTCAAGATAATATGAATATTGAATGAGCTTACAATTAACTTAAACCCAACCTGCCTCTATAACTCTCTCTTCGCTCTCACTCAATCTCACTTTCGCTCTCCCTCCCTCCATGCTTTTACCTTGGTTTCATTATGATTTTTCTTATCAAGTTAGATATATAAGTGTTTTAGTAATATGGGATGGATATAAGTTACTACAAATAGGTCAAAATGGGTTAGGACATGTTAATTTGGGTCTACTATTTTCGGCTCAACCATCCCATCTGATGAGTCTAACCAAAACTTTTGATCATTACTATGCCATGAATTCAAGTCTGGTCCTGTCGGAGCATATCAATTTTTGGCCGAAAATAATATGTCAAATTTAATCGAAGGATTACTTATGAACCTTTTTTTTTTTTTTTGTTAAATACCTCTTTATTATACGTCGAGGCAAAACCCTGAGTGTAATTGGCCAGATTGCCCCTCCTTGCGAAATCAACTTAGCTTCTTATTTCGGGTTCAAGTGGTTTTGCTTTTAGTTAATAATTGAACACCTTGAGTGGGCATATGAATTTAGATAACTTTTTGAAAAATGATAGTTTATAAATAAGAAGGC
Organism: Eucalyptus coolabah; assembly: GCA_014182585.1. Taxonomy (NCBI): domain Eukaryota; kingdom Viridiplantae; phylum Streptophyta; class Magnoliopsida; order Myrtales; family Myrtaceae; genus Eucalyptus; species Eucalyptus coolabah. The sequence goes on from CM024624.1 coordinate 47,505,863, forward strand.
TCGTGGAGATGCAAGGTTGTTAACAAGAACAACAGTCGGGTTTCTATTTGGTACTTACATAGAGATTTAATTTATTTCGTAAAAAATGAGTGATCTTGAAAATGTTTTTCTAAAAACTATCTCTTGTATTGCATACAAAAAGGAATAACTCTGTAAAATATTTTCATCGTCCACGAAAATTTGAAAACATAAATAATTAGTTAATGAGAAACATTTTCATTAACTAATTATTTTAACTAAGACAAATGACTATTTTTAGAAAAATATTTTCCAAATAATGTATCAACAAAAGTGACTATTTAAAAAAGAAAATAAAATAAAATATTCACACGAAATAATGTACCATTACTGGTTGCGGACATCGTTCTTGTTTTAACAAAGTTGTTGGAGGGCAATCGCTCTGCAGCCGTCCATGGTCGATACTGTTTTCAATATTTACTTATCATAGTCCGTAAGATTTTAGTTTGAATTCCTTTATTTTCACGACTTACCAAAGTTACAACATCCTCGATAATCTAACATTTCTATCATTATTGGTCGCAGTCTTGCAGACATTGCTCCTTGCCGAGCAAAGATTTTGTCAACAGGTGTGTCATGGATAATAGTTAAGCAATTGATTAAGGAAATTTTATTATTTTCCATACATTGATTTTCTCGTGTTATGCATAATCAGTACTTTGAGAATTGAATTATCTAAATAAAATGTCCAAGACATTCATTAATATTAAAAATAAAGAAACATTCGGAGTTACATGATGGATCAAGACAGATATCTATGATAACATTCTTTTTACCCACAGCTTCCTTTTATATTCTCAGCAAAATTGATTGCATTTGACAACTCCAAAAGAAAAGTAAAACTGCATAAATTGAAGGAAAGTCTCCGGTCTCCTGAAGAGGAGAAGGGTGCTTATTCAACAGGACCAATACAATGTTTAACTAAAGTACAAACCTTGAAAATCAACACAGATGGAGCTTTCTTGGATAGTGCAATGAAAGGGGTGGTCTCGGGACTCCTTAGAGCTCCTTTTTAGAGATAAAATTTCAGGCGCTTTACTGGACGGTTTTGGAACATAAATTTGTTTGAAAGTTTTTCTATTTCGTTTTTATTTCTTTATCGCTGATTCAGAATTTATAGAAATTTTGTCGCCCATCCTTATTGATTTGATCAAAGTTCCGTCTTTATCGCTGATTCAGACAGAAATTTTGGCTCTGATTGCTCTGAAGTGATTAGAGCCGAGGAGAGTGATATGGAGGATTGAGACCGGCTGTGCTGAGCTAGTGGACGAACTTTAAGGGAAGACGCACGTGTAGTGGGAGCTGGAGACGCTGATTGAAGAGGCTAGGATTTGAATGGCCCAATTTAAGTCCATCTTGCTGGCCCATTTCACGAAGGCCCATCGTTCAAATTCCCTTTCATCTTTTTGGGAATTTTATGTTTGGAGACCTATATATTGGGCTTTTTGTTTAAGAACTCTTGAATTTCAATGAATATCGAGAAATATTTCAACAGGAAAAAAAAATCACAAGACGAGAAGGAACATGCATGAACTTAAATCAAACACCTCAAAGTCAATTTGACTCCCAAGATTGCTAGATTTTTCCATCACATGTGATGCACCCAAATTTCATCAATGATCTTGAGAAAGTCTTTCAATAATGTTCTCTTCAGATAATATATTTGTAGCACCATTTGTAAATTCTAAATAAAGATGGTACAATCGTGTAATCACCTACTAATCAGGTACATTGATGAAGTTTGTCAACTATGATGTGTGTACTAAGTACCAGTGTGTGTATATAATTTATCACACAAAACTACTTCATAATGATGGGAGAATTGCCAAAAAAAGTCCTAATTTATTGTTATTCGTTGTTAATTTAATTTAATTCAGTCCATTGAGCTTGTTAAAATATTTAAATAATAAATCATGCATTCATTTAATAGTTTAATTTTTTTCCAGAATATTCGATGGTCCCATAAAAAGGCATCTCACACATGTGACATTATAGGAGTAGGAGGTCTTGAGTTCAAACTTTCTAAGCCCCTATTTGCCTCCTCAATTACATATTTCCAAACTTAGTATCAAGCAAAAAAAGAAAAGAAGAAAACCAGACTATGCATACATTTACCATCAACGCCAAAAAAAAAAATATATGAAAAAGTCAATCTAGGTGTATCCCCGCAATAGGTTTAAGACATTTTTGTAATTTTCCTCACAATAATCGCTAGTAATTTGCTATTAAATTTGTCGATAGTAAATTTTTTATTTCATTGATAACATACAAATAGTTTGGAGACCTTGTTGCACAGCATCGAGAAGAAGAAAAATCTAACAGAAGTTTGGAATAAGAACTCGCAGAAATCAAAAGGGAGGGCGCAAGGTGCGGTGCGCTTGCTTTCCAAGGTTGACAAAATGGCACTTCACCCTTCGTTTTCTGTCTAACCATCGCACCCATGTAATGCGACCTCTCAGTTTATCTTCACCAGTGCCCTTGATCTTCAACTCGCATGTCGTCCTGAAGAAGTTCAAAACCGAACTCCCTTTCCAATCCAATCCCAGAATAATCTGAAGAAATGTGGATTCTGAATCATCATTTCATTATTTAATAGGAACATGAGCTACCGCCTATCTGATGTTTCAGCAGGCAGATATGTTGAACTAACGCAATCTCTTGATTGAGTTACTATTGATCAAATTACCGACTGATAGATAAGACACTAATAGCTAGTAATGGCTCATTCAATCATGGTTAATTGGTTTGACATTTAACTAGTAGCACGCTGGCATATGAAGAAGTTCATACTCACGCGAGGCATGTTTTTGCTTTTAGTTTCCTGGAAATCTTCATCGGAGCATGATACTCTATTATGCAATGGGATGTGAGCATAAAAATATACAAACAGGGACGTTCTCAAATGTCAACTTAACACTACAATATGTTTTGTTACTTACATACTGAACTGTCTTTCAATAACTTATCAGACGAAAAGATTGATTAATATTAATTAATTACAGCTTAGGGAAAAGTGTTAAAAAAAGTCCTAAACCTTTTGTATTTGTGCCAATTTAGTCATAAACCTTTTTTAATGCTAATTTAGTTCTAAACCTTTTTACTTAATGCCAATTAAGTCCTTTCCAGCCAATTTTGGCTGGATTTTGTTAATTGGACGTCGGCCGCCGACGTGGCGCGATCGGTCTTGACATTGACAACTTTTAATAATATTTTAATATTTTCGAATTTTTCTTTTCTTTTCTTTTTCTTTTATTTTTTAATTTTTCCTTCCCTTCCTCCAAATGGTCACCATACCTCAGCGACCAGCCAGAGGCAACGGACGGCGGGAGGTCGACCTCGCCGCCACCTCACTAGTGGCCACGAGGCGGCCTCACGTTGGGTGGCAAGGCTCGCACTTGCCGGGATCCGACGAGGTTGAGCCTCACCCATGGCCGGCAAGGCTCGGCCTTGCCGGATCTCGGCAGGGCGAGCCTCGCCCGTGTTGCCTAGGCCGCAATCGGGTGAGTCGAGCCTCACCGGCCTTGGACAAGGCTCGACCCTTGCCGCCCAATGTGAAGTGGTCGGCGAGGTCAACCTCGCCCGGCCGTCGCCTCTGACCCAGGTCACCAAGGTTTGGCGACAAGCTGGGGGAGGGGAAGAAAAAAAGAAAATAAAAAAGAAAATTCAAAAATATTAAAATATTATTAAAAGTTGTCGATGCCGCACCATCAGCGTTAAGCCGTGGCCGGCGTCTGAGTCGAAGAAAATCCGACCAAAATTGGCCGGAAAGGACTTGAATCGGCATTAAGTAAAAATGTTTAGAACTAAATTGACACAAATACAAAAGGTTTATGACTTTTTTTTAACACTTTTCCCTTACATCTTATTACAAAGATAAGATAAATTTTCAAACTTCGTTAGGACGTGGTTGTAGATCGCATGAAATAAGAAAAGTTTATTTTGGGCAATTGATTTTCTCAAGATTACTCCATGTCCAATCCTGCATGACAAGTCTTTCACACAGTCCTGAAATTTGGAGCATCAGGTTTCTCCTAGAATTTTGGAGCCACAAACAAATAAAAAGTAGTAGCATGTAGATTCTTATGCCACAAAACTAAGCTTTTAGCAAATAGTCTTTGCTCTCAAAAGAAAAAAGAACTGCTAGAGTTGGTTGATGATGATGGTTTATAAATCAATGAGGAATCATATAGTGCATTAAACCGGGGACTTCAATACCACCACATTTTCAGAGTCCATGTGATAATTGTTCTTTGAATCTCTTCTTCACACTAAAAGAAGCACAGATTAAGTAAAGTATGACAATGGGAAAGAGAAACGTTGCTGCAAGAAAACAGGAAAAAAGAAATGAAGAAAACAACAAAATTGAAATATTCATCTTGGCGACTCTGCTGGAAATAATAAGGTCTACCAACTGTGGATGCAGAGAAAAAGTGCAGTATTTTCTTTGGAGAAAGAAATAAACCCAACCTCTTTCAATTGGACATAGAAAGCATCCGGGCAGATAGAGTTGAGATCACAACAAACATCAACCACCATGTTCATATTGGTACAGACAGTCAAAGCGCCTTGAGCAGCAACTTTTAGAGTGCTTCTCATAGGGCCGATCCATCACCCCCCGAATTCTATAGGGATGTGTGTGACACGGCCATTCGTTCACCCGAGGACGCAGTCTCAAATCACCCAAAGTCCAACTCCAAAAGTCCCCACGATGACGCTTTCACTCTTACAGTCACTAATTGAGGGACCTAAAAACATTATAAGAAGAAATGAATGAGGTACCATGGCCTAATAAGTAATACATTTCTTTTAAGTGGATCAAGCAATCACTACACACATTTAAAACACAAACATAATTCATTTTCGCCAAATCTAGAAAATTAATAAACCTTTTAGATCAAAATGCAATATTTCTTACTTTAACATAATATGTTTAACGCAGAAATATTCAAGATACATGTCAATGATCTATTCCATTGACCAATCTCATAAAAACACATGCAAATCGGTTAATCTCATACCACACATCAATGGTTTATTCTATTGATCCATCTCATATGAACCCACACATCGATGGTCCATCCATTGACCGATCTTTTGCTCAATATCAAACCATGGTCACAACACAACGCCCAATAATAAGGTGATCAAGATCCGCCTCTAGTTAGGTCCCCACTTATTATTTGTCGGTGACTCGGTCCACAAGAATATCTTAAATTAGTATGCACATACCCACAACCCCTCACTAAGCTTATAGCAATATTGACTATCAACACCAATCCACAATAACCTCCATAATTCACAAAGCCAAAACAAAATATAGGTTTCACAAATCAAAACATATAATCTTTTTGCAACCCAACTCATTCACCATAAATACTTTTTGTAAAACATTTCTTAAATCATTTTAGAACTCGTTTCCTAAACCAAAATAAATTTCACATACCTTTTTACAACACATTGCATAAACCAAGTTCACAAAATCAACATGTATATATAAATATAACCTTTTGCAATAACTTTCCAAAAACATTTAGCAAGCCATTCGCAAATACCAAATCGTAATAAATGCTTGATGCAGATTTTATGCAATAAGACATGCTTTCAATAACTTATTAACTTTCAAGACATGAGTTTACAAACTCAAAAATAATAATATCACTCACCTGGGAAAGCCAAAACCAAGCTACTGTAGTTACTTAAGCTCACGTACTTGGATTTCTAACAATTAACGGAAAAACACTATCAAAAAACCGAGCAAAACAATATTCTTATGAACGACTTGATTGCACTATGCCTATTCATCAATAAAATGACATCTACGCGCCAACCAACGCTTGCCTATAGCGGAAATGTATTGTTGTCCCATGTGCACACCTCGCGCTCTAAACTTTTTTGGGTCATAATTTCCTCCACATATGTTTGTTTCAAACAAGTATATAGTCCATAGAAAGCAATTCCGGTGTACTACAACACCACCAACTCGTCGCCCAAAAACTCATGGAAAATGGCTGAAATTCAAGCCCGAAAGTTACTATTCAAAACCCGACTAGCGAGTGCGACGGACTTCGAAATTTTGTTTCAAACAAATCATAAACTCAAATCGAAATCTGTAAAATTCTACATTTCACAATACTTTAAATTATCATTTTTATGAAAATAGACAGCTTAACGACTCAAAAATCAAACTTTGCCATATGAATCTCAAATAATTCCGAATTTCAAGCCCAAAATCTGAAACTATTCTGATTGAACGAATGAAGGGGGCGAACGCTTACCGAGTATTGCATTATATAATTGAGTCAGCTGGTGAGTCGTATAGATCACGAGCACAACAAAAATTTTCCTTTCCTCTTTTCTTGTTTCTTCTTTCTCTACTTTTCCCTTTTGCCTTCTCTCTCTCTCTCTCTCTCTCTCACAGCTGAAGTCCACTCTTCTTTTCCTTTCTTCCCTTCTTTTCTTTTAATTTCTTTCTTTTCTTTCCCTCTCTCCCTCTCCCGAAAGCTCTCGGTCTCTCTTCTCTTCTTGACCGTTCACTGCCGGGCCCCCAGCCATGGAGCTAACCGGCGAGATCTTATACAATCCGGAATGTTGGGAAAGTGTATTTCCTTAATTTCCAGATTTGTGCACTTTGATAGGTCCGGCAACCTCTTGAGAGATTGGCAATCAGACATAGAAAACCTTCTCAATAGTGATGCTTGTTCGAGACCATCAAGGTTGCCAACTTCGCAGCCAGATATCTTCAACACTTGCAGGAGCCTTAGTTTCCCAAGACCGAGAATTTCCGATGCATTGCAGTCACAGAGCTCCAATTCGGACAGAGTTTCCAGATTAGCGAAATCTACCCTCTGGCTCTTGCAATTCTTGATAAGCAGTTTTGACAAGCTTGAGGGAAGTTGTGGGAGGTTTAGCAGGTTTATGCAGGACAAATCAAGTGTTTTAAGTCGAGTAAGAGCATTAAAAACTTCTGGTAGACTAGTAACATTTGGAAGGCACAGCTTTAGGGTTTCTAAGTTGGTTAAATTTGATATCCAGCCAAAGCTTTCCGTTTGGGACAGCTCAGAGGAAGGTATGTCCCCCTCATCAGGAACATCAACTAATTCCAGATCTTTCAAATCCCTCAAATATGAAAAATCCTGAACTACCCTCATGTTTTTGGCTCCCCAGCGCAAACTCACTAAACTAGATGGTAGTTTTGGTAGAGTCTGAAGTTCCTCGCAGCCAAGCAAATCGAGGGTCTGGAGATGAGAAAGATGACAAATGCACTCTGGTAGGCGACAAATCAGGGTAAACGATAAGTCCAAAATTCTCAAAGATGATAACCCTGAAATGTCACGCGGAATTTCCCCTTCCATGCTCCGGCAGTTAGAAAACGTTATGACTTGCAACTTCCCTAGATTTGCAATATCCGTAGGGAATGTTCTTATGGGAGTCTTATTCATTCTCAGCACCTCCAATTTATCCAAATTTTTTATCGATTCTGGCAATATCTTAATTCTGGTGTTTGACAGATCCATTTTCTGTAGTGACTGAAGCTTCCCAACGGAGTCCAGAAGTGCAGTTATCCTCCGACAGTCTCTTAAAGAAAGCTCCACAAGTCCATCCAACGATGTAACATCATTCGGGAGTCCTTTGATATTGGACTCGTCCAATGCAAGATATGACAGAGACTTTAAACAACCAATATCCTTGCATATTTCAGCCAAATTTTTGCAGCTGGAAGCGCTGATAGTTTTAAGTTTCTGCATAGAACGTCTTAAGAAATGAAGGTGATGTATGGAAGTTTTATCAACAAAAATCTCTTTCAAATTATCCAAGGAACCCATCTCCTTCGGCAGCAGGACAATCCTAGTGGACTTGATGTTCAATGACTTCAAATTTGTCAATTTACCAATGGATTCGTCAATAACTGACAAATGAGAACATCCTTCGAGAATCAGTCTTTCTAATTTGCTATCAGCTGGGAACCATGGCGTTTTAAGTAATTGACTGCAACCAGTTAGGTCCAAAACTTTCAATTTGTTTACCTTCTGTGGATCAAAGAGAAAAGGTCAGTTTCTATTAGATAGTCTTCATAAAAAAATTGAAAAGGAACGTGTCTGATACCTCCATTATTTGTGTCCAACCTTCCCAGTCATCTGCCACTGTACTGAATGATAGATCAAGTATGACCAAGTTCTCTAGGCACAAAATAAGAGGTTCGGAGCTCTTATGGTACCCTCGCCAATGAAGCCACCTTAATTTGAAAAGAAGACCAGTAAAATTTCCTTTCATATTCGCTCGATCTAAATCAAGGAACCTTAATTGCGATAGTGGGCCAAATTCTTCAGATGTGAAACAGTCATTGGATCCTTCATCAAAGGTGAGACCAAGGGCCTGAACTTTTGTAGTGCCCTAGCAGTAAATGAATCGGAATTGAACTTTGTCATAGAATGTCTGAGTTTTTAACATTTCTTCTACAAATTGAAATTTTAAAAGGGACCAGCGCAAACTGAGAAAAAAATGAAAAAAAGTTCTGGTTTTCAGGTTTACCTCCTTCCTCTGTAGGGTGGATAGGGCTTGATTGTGCATCCACAACCTACTTCGATTACGAGGGATAGGATCTTCATTTGACACAATACTTCTGCCTAGAGTTCTCAGTAGATCATGCATCAATAGCTCCTTGTTTTGTCCAATTTTCACCAAAGACAGGACACGAAGAGCGTCAATCCCTCTATGAGGGTAAAGTTCTGAGTCCTCCCACATGTAAAAGGCAATTCTCTTGTTCATTCCAATCAGAAAACATGTTATATCCAGAAATATTTGCTTTGCATCTTCATCTAAAGCATCATAACTTATCTTTAACACATGTTCAACTTTCTTATCAGGAGCTTCTTTCAATTTCTTCAACGTTTCTTTCCATACACCCTTGGTTTTCTTAAACAAACACGAACCTATCACCTCAAGTGCCAAAGGAAGTCGCCCAAGAGCCTTTATGATGTCCATGGAAAGGCTTTCAAAGCCCTTGTCAGGAAAATCCCTCCCAAAAGCCCGCTTAGAAAACAACTGGAGAGCTTTTTCTTCTTCCATTGGTTCAACCTCATAGGTTTCAGCCTTTTCGAACCTCGAAAGGATGCTGCTGTTTCTAGAAGTCACAATAATCCTGCTTCCGGAACCAAAGCAATTAAGATCCCCGATGACCACATCAAGTTGGTCGTCATCTTCCACATTGTCAAGCAGAATGAGGACCCGCTTCCTGCGAAATGCTTTATCAAGAACTGTCATAGCATCATTAGAACACTGCAACGTCACATTTCTATTTCGGAGGTTTGAGATTAATTGATTCTGCAAGGACAAGATCCTATCATGTTGATGCTTTTTGGAATTTCCCTAAGATGACTATAACCTTGAAAGTAATAATAGAGTTGGTTGTAAACAACATTTGCAAGAGTGGTCTTGCCAACCCCCCAATACCATATATTCCAAGGACCCGAACATCGCTTTCACAAATTTTAATTACTTGTCCATTATGATGCACAACACCGAGCTTTCTCATAATCTCTTGCACGTGATGGTCAACTCCAACTAAATTTTTTGTCACAGCTAGTCGACCCTTCTTCAGCTTTTGCTGAACAACTGGGATGAGTTTGTCTATGAGCTCGGATTGATGCCTACAGAAATCATATATGGAGGCATGATGAGAAAGTGAATCAGAACAATAATCATACAGCAGAGCAAAGCAGAATATGCAGGGTTGATCCAAGAGCAATGCCCCATGAGGCAAGAACAAAGGAGGCCTTTAAATACATTTCCAGAGATCCTGCATCTGAATGGTCTAAGTTGGTCTGAAAGCCAAACGGTTAAGTGGAGTTGCGAAACTAAAAAAGCTTGAAAAAAAAGAATAATGTCAGGGATAGCATGATTGGTTTACGATCTGGCACATCAATTTTGTACGTCAATTTTAAATAGAATTGGATTACCCGTCATGTATTTTTGCCGTTTCAAATCCCTTCAACGTTCCAATCTCTTTGAGAGCTAGTCTCCAGTCCTCGATGGTCTTATTATCAACCCCATTCCTCTTGTGTTTGGAAAAGCTCTCCTCGAAAGGATGGCCCTGGTCTTTCAAATCTGAGGGACTGATTTCATAGAAAATGGGAATGATTTCTCGACTCATTGTTTGCTTGCACTCCAATATTTGGACCAACTCCATGAGGCAGCTTTTGCTGGAAGCATAATCCCCGGAGATGATGGGAATCAAAACCTCCGACTGTTTGATTGCTGCAATCAGCACGGGCGTGATCTCTTCTCCGACAGGCAGCTCATCATCATCACGAAAGACGTGTATCCCAACATCTTTCAAGCTTTTGTAGAGGAAATCTGTAAAACCCTTGCGAGTATCCGGTCCTCTAAAACTTAAGAATACTTCATAGTTGTTTTCAGCAAAGTCAGAGCTTGGTGATGAGGGCAAAACGGGCGATCCCTGTGAAGTGAGCAAATTGAGTTTATCACAGCCACCGTCGAATGTCAACTACGTCTATTGTAGTTAGAAAAGAAATATTGAAACTTGGACAGGGAGAGATTGTCTCAATTTATGCAGTGAATATCGATATATACGTATCCTCTGCAAATGCTTCTCGCTAAGCTAATGTAATAACGGTAAGTGTATGATGATGCGATATATTTGATCCTAGTTAAAAACATATGAAACTTGAATCTCGAATGGGAGATCGCATGCTTTTGAAGTATTGGCGTGACGGAGATATGCTGCAAGCCTGTAACCATTGATAATGCAAATTTCCTGGCCAAAAGTCTAGAGAGAGAGAGAGAGAGAGAGAGAATCAAGATGCAAAGTGCAAGAATCTAACTGTAGTCCTCTGCCTCGTTCGAGAAGCAGCATCGGGACCGTGCCGAGGGTCATCACATTCCCAAGATGCATTCTGAAGCGACGAAAGCATCGCAGTCCTCGATTCCATTTTCCTTCTTCCTCAGTGATCTTCTTCCACTGCTACGGGTGTGCGTGAGACGAGCTTTTGAGTGAAACACCCATGTGGAAGGTGAAGGTCCGAGATTCAGGACTACTTTCCGCCAGATCCACCCCTTATGTTGACTCATAGGTTGGAAAAAAGACTTTTAGGAGCATTAAAATCACGTGACCCATAAAAAATTGAACCATCCTAAATGTTTTGTGTTAAGTCCATCCAGCAACATGTCAATCAAATTTATTGGTGTGACACATCAATAATTCAACCTACTCTTGCCACACTTAGGTGGAGAACAAATAAAAACCTTTCATAAACAGAAAAATATAAAAAAAATTAAAAATTTGAAAATGTAAAACAAAATAGTCAATTTCTATAAGAGCAAAATTGACATAAATAATTGATGAATTTTGTCTCAATGCGCAATATGATCATTAAATTTTTAATTTATTCAATACGATCAATAAATTTTAACTTAATGTAAAACGATATGCCGTCTAAATTTTTAATTTGTTCAATATGATTCATCTGAATTTTTGTGTATATTTAATTTAGTTATTGGACTATATGAAAATATTCAATTTTTTTCTTAACTCAATTAATGAAAAGACAATATATAGTTTAGGACCAAACTAAACACGCATAAAAAAATCTATGGATCATATTAAACAATACATTATAAACTATTTGTATTTTGATAAAAAAAAATATTTGTATTGTTATCTCTCTATAGAAATAATGAAGCCCAATAAAAAGGAAATCAAAGAGAGCGAAGAGCAGGTGACGACGACCGGGAAGGGTCGGTAATCCTTGTCAGGCGAACAAAGATGCCAAATTTTTAAAAGATAGAACAATGAGGGGCCACAAAAATTGAAAAACAAAAGGAAATCAAAGAGGGAGAATGGCAGATGAGAGAATGGCAGATGGCAACAGCAGACAAGGATTGGTGATCCTGAGGACAACAAAACAGCCAATTTTATTTTTGTAAAAATAAAATAATAAGGCAAAAAAGAAATTAGAAAAATAAATCAAAGATAGAGAATGGTAGATGGGGCTGACAAGGTTTGGTGATCGTCGGGAAAACAAATAGCCATTAAAAAAAAAAAAAAAACAATAAGGCCAAAAAGAAATTAAAGAGAGAGAACGGCATTTTAATGCATTTTGGTCGATTGATGTTAGTAAGCCTCGGATGACCCGAAGTTGTCGCTCCTTGCTGGCAGGATCATCGGAGAACTGAAGCTCGAAAGGAGAAGCGATTCGGCTCCAGGATTCGGCCGTGGCTTCGTCTCGGCGGGGCAAGGTAAATTTCGCCCGACCCCTCTGTTTCCTTTGCAATATTTGAGCTGTGTTGGGGTCAATAGTCGCCCAGATTTGAGTGAGTGTTACGATTCACCCATAAAGAATTCTCATTCCCTTTTGCCTCGCCATGGCCACCGCCCTTTCCGTTGTCTAAGGAGCCGATGATGGCCTCGGAGCTTGGGCGTCGTCGGTTTGGTGGAAGAGGTGGTAGGTCTCTGGTGGCTAAACCTTAGAGAGAGCAAGAAAGACCTTTTCCTATGGGAATTTTGAACTAGACAGAGATGGTCAATACTCATTTTGAGTTAAAAGAAAATCTTGCGATACTTAAGGTGTGTTTGTTTCACTAAAAGAGCATTTTATGAATTAGTTTTTTTGAACTTTCACATATTTGATTCATTGAAAATGATTAGTTAACAGAAAAATATCTACAGGCAAAGAAAACACACACACTTTAAATTATGAAAATGAATTCCAAGTTTGAATAGAGGTAATAATTTTCCTAAGCATAACAAGTCTCTCACCACAAATGTTTTTCTTCATTAAGATAGTGTTTTATGTGCTTTTTCAGCAAATGACCAAACAAATAAACAACGTGGTAAAAAAATATATATATCAATTGAAATTCAATTGTAGTGAATATGTCGTTATGTTTTTGCCAAAATTGATTTCACATTAATCAAATAAGTCTAATGATAGCCATTATTATAATAGTATAATCTCCTAAAAAAAATTCTAACCTTCAAGTCTAATTCCAATTTCTTTCCAAATTTTGTTAAAAAATCCTCACCATGTTCAAAAATCATCACCGGTTTTTTTTTCAAAATTATCAACACTAGGAATATTTTAAAATTTATTATCAAAATCTATATTTTCATCAACACTCTTACAAGAACAACAAGATTCCTTATTAAATCTCCTTTTACCCGCATCTTGATAAGTGAGGACACTATATAAAAGAAAAATCGGATGGAACCTAATGATTTGACTCTTTTTACCGCCTCAATATGAAGTTTATAATTAAAAAATAGTTAGCCAGATAGAGCCGTTGTCTGGCGTACTACGAAGAGAGTAGGTGAAGAAAAGGCTGTTAGATATGAATATGGCAAGTTGACTATTACCATGCGTAAAATCTCTTGTATGCAACAAATGAAGCCTTGTTCATTCAATTCCCACCATCTGGCCCAATGGTTAAGAATTTCAATCAATATCGATTGAAATGATTATATTAAAAAATCATTAAAATATTTTTGACTAAATTAACTAAATGGAAAAGTTGAGAAAAAAATTTATATTTCTATTTTAGAAACTGAGAAGTTAAAAATTTCAGTTATTTCTTTGATTTCTCATTTCTAGAATAGAAATCTGTTTTAGAAATAGAGGAATCAAATTATGTTACCAAACAGATTTTTGTTACAAACCCGTTATAGGAAATAGAAAAACAGATAAATCGAGAAATATAAATTTTATCACGCGCGCTTCTTGTGTTGGGTGCAGAAGATATCACAATCAATATGAAAGTAGAAGATGACGGGGCAATTGGCCATTTAGTCTAGGTCATTCACATGTGTCATATGGTGATTTCCTCCTCTTCATATATGTAGGCTTCATGCAAGATCTCTCTCTCTCTCTCTCTCTCTCTCTCTCTCTCTCTCTCTCAATACAGGGGCATTTGGTAACTCCAGAGAATAATTTTTATCAAAAATGATTTTTTATTCTATATCCAAAAATAATTCAGTAATTGTCCAAAATTTCTATCATCGAGATAGAAATGTGTTTGATAAAATTCTTAAATTTTTTTGATACTTTTACTATATTTTTTTCTTTTTTTTTCTCTTCTTCCTCCTTCTTTGTAGTCTGTTAGGCCATTGCCATGGCGGGCGACTTGCTGGGTGAGGTCCAACGAGCTTGCCGGAGGCTCGCCTGGCGTAGATTGGCGAGGCTCAACCTCCCCTTAGCCTAGCGAGGCCGAGCCTTGCCGGTCGGCGCGAAGCTTGGCGTCACTGGGGGTTGGCGATGCTCCAACGAGGTCATCGGCCCTCGTTTGGCCGATCGGCGGCCATAGCTGAGGCCGGTTGGCGACCAGCCAAATGGAAGAAGAAGAAAGAGGAAGAGAAGAAGAGATAAAAAAAAAAAAGAAGAAAAAATAGAAATTAATTTTAGGAATTATTTTTAGGAACAATAAGTTACTTTTTTCTATTTTTTGATTCTGTTCCAAATCTATTCCCAAGAAAAAAAGTTATTTTTTTTATTCTCGAAAATTAAAATTTTACCAAATAAATTTTTTGTTCTTTTTTATTTCATGGAACAAAAGAAACGCTATTTGGAGTGAAAACAAACAAGCCCTACATAAGCTATAGTGCTATTGAGGAAAAGCCCAAATGGCTTTTGTGCTCCCCACTCCTACTAAAACCGTCCTTTTCAACGCCTGTATATCTGAATCTTGCTCTTCTCTTGCTTTTCTTGCCACACCAGTCTTTTCTTTTTCTCCAAGAGAATGGAGTCGCCCAAATTTGGCGAAGACAAGAGGATCTTGAAGGACGACAAGATGGAGGACGAAGATTTGGAAGAGGAGGAGGAAGACGAAGACGAGAGCAGTGAAGCTGATAGGAAGAGAGCAAGGGCCGCCACTAGGTCCACCAGGAAAGGCGAATCATGCAGCGGATGGGCGCCACCGCCGTTGTGCCAGGCGGAGAATTGCTCCGTCGACATGACCGACGCCAAGCGGTATCACCGCCGGCACAAAGTGTGCGAGTTCCACGCCAAGGCCTCAGTCGCCATGGTCGCGGGTCTCCGGCAGCGGTTTTGCCAACAATGTAGCAGGTTAGAAACCCTAAACATTCATGTTTGCATCAAGATCCTCCGACTCATTTCATTGATGAAATTATTGGTTTAGAACCAAAGTTTATAATTAAATTGGGTAGATCTCCCTCGATTGGAAATTTAGAAGTAAATAAATGGTTAGATATTTTCAACTTGGGTAGATCTCCCTCGCCGGCCAAAGGGAAGAAGAAGTAAAAGTGCTACTTTTCGAAATGGGTCTGAAAGTGCAATATTAATTGAACTTTCCTATATTTGAGATGATAAAGTGTGAACTTTTTGAAGTTTAAGGTGTCAAGTAGAACACCTTCAGGATTCAGGAGACTAAATATTGAACTTCTCTACTTTTCCTGCAATCCCTTCTCATATTTCATACGATTATTATGTCTGCAATCATTCAAATACATTCAAGATGAAGCTTGATTTATTCTACTGTTTTCATCTCCAACATGCTCTTCGCTTCCGTGTTCACCACCCATAAAAAGGTAATGCCATGGTGAAATTACTATATACGTATTCAAGCTTTACAAAAGTAATCTCCACACGGGCATTTTGACAATGACTAAGAGAGATATGGGAAAAATATGAAGTTCTCAGTTTGACACCATCGACAATTGTCTTATGAAAAACTTCAAAGTCCTCATGTGTTTATTAATGCATAATGATTCCATGCTTGGCAATGTAGCACCTAATTGATAGGTCGTGGCTATAGTCGTACCTCGTACTTCAAACTCTTTATTGAAACAGCAAAAGTCAGAGAAAACCTCAGATCCTAAACTTTCATTCACAGGTTAGCCTAAACAGATAAAGGTGAAAGAAAGAAACCATGCGACTCTTCAAAGGAGAAGCCGCATCAAACTTTTTTCTTTATCCAACGCAATTTGAGACTAGAAATGTATCATCTGTTTTTAGAAAGAAATGGAGTGAATTTGTTTGGGATTGCATTAATCTTTACATGTTATTAATTCCCAAGCGAGTCAAAGCTCCGCCAAAAAACTTGTCCATTTCCTTGGCTTAATGTATTCCTCTTGTTAGTTGTTAACATTTGCCTAGGTTTTTCCTTCTTAAAAGGCTTCTCCTTTGTGTCCTAGGTTCCACGAGCTGTCAGAGTTCGATGAAGCCAAAAGGAGTTGCCGGAGGAGGCTGGCTGGGCAAAACGAGCGGCGCCGGCAGTCGCTCAATTCACAAGTAAGCAACTGATGGGGGCCAAAGATTCATTTCTATAAATCCTGCTTTGCTGATTGCTATGATTAAGCTCCAATTAGGGAGGCTAAAAGTAAAATTGAATTTTAAAATAACCACAAGAGTTTGCATTCAGACTAATTTAAAGTATTAGCACAATGTCTATCTGATATTCATTTTTTAATTATTAATGAAAAGAAAAATAAATAGGACGTGCATATAATTATTGGCAAATTTACTTTATTATACTAAAATCTGCATGGCAAGTCATTTAAATTCGTAGAATACATACTTTGACCCACAATTGCATCTAGTTAGATGTAGATCTATAGCAAACTACTATCACAAGATGAAATAGGCCTCTGGGTAACTTGAAGATAGGAGGAATTTGTGTGGGGGAAAGGCCTATTGAAATTGCACTGAGCATGATTAAAGATTAAGTATTACATTTATCCAGGTATCTTGAAGATAAGGAACTTATTATGAAGGAAAATTTTTAATGGCATTTGCGCAGTATTTTGAGTAAAGATTGGATCTGCTCCTGATTAATAGATGATTCCTTTGCCATTGCCAGCTATATTCGCAGAATGATGGTTTTGGTTTATTTGGACGCCCTGAAGTGAATCCCATGAAATTAAGATCAGCAGTAAGTTACAGTATTTTGAGTAGAGATTAGATTTGCTCCTGATTAATAGATGGTTCATTTGCCAGTTGCCATCTATATTCGCAGAGTGATGATCTTCGAGACCTTCCACCCCGTGATTTGAATTCTAAGGAATTAAGATCAGTAAGTTACAGTATTTTGAGTAAAGCTTGATTTGCTCCTGATTAATAGATGATTCATTTGCCAATTGCCATCCATATTCGCAGAGTTATCATCTTCAAGGCCTTGGACATTGTGGAGTGAATTCTAAGGAATTAAAATCAGTAAGTTGCAAAAATTTAGCATACGTATAATTAAAGTTTCTTTTCCTTTTTTATTACTCAGAGATGCTTGGAACAGAAAGGAATTTTTTCTGCCGAGTCTCTGTCTCTTGATTTCAGCCGACTTTTTAAGGTATCGATATCTCCAAAATATTAAA
The DNA here is from genome assembly GCA_014182585.1 of Eucalyptus coolabah. Classification (NCBI taxonomy): domain Eukaryota; kingdom Viridiplantae; phylum Streptophyta; class Magnoliopsida; order Myrtales; family Myrtaceae; genus Eucalyptus; species Eucalyptus coolabah. The sequence continues at coordinate 47,523,216 of CM024624.1, forward strand.
TAGGACCGGAATAATGCTTAACATTTTTTGCAAAAGGTTTTGAAATAAGCTATTTCATATATTTTTCTCCTTTTCATTTCATTTGCATAGTGTGTTCGATCTATTTTCTTTTTTTCTTTGCTTTACATTTTGTGAGATGTAGATTTAGTTTTATAATTGCCAACGGTTAGCAGTTATTGTTGGTCTTCGGAATTTACAGATGGAGAGCAGAGGGTTGGACAGGTTCTTTTTTGTGACAAAAGGTGAAAGAAATCAAAATTAGAAAATTAGACGTGTCAACAAATGATATCTCCACATTTCAATCCCAAGGCGGTCACCATAGTCGCCACCAGTGAGCAAGACCTTACTATTATAGTTATAGAAGCTGGCAATGCTTGGGACAAAGCACTCCAAATTTTTATGATTCTTGATTCATATCATAACATTAATCCATATCAAAAGATCCTAATGATGAGTATTTATTAGGCGAATCAATAAAATACTGAATCGTAACGAAGTTATGGATTAATCATTGAAACTATCAATTCACTACCTATCTAATGATTTTGTCAATTCACATTAATTAGATTTCATCTATCAAATGATGTAGTCTTTATCCTAGTGCATTTTCATTCTAGTTTCACAACAATATAAATGAGAATTTGTAAATTACACACCAGCCAAACATGATATGACATATATACTTCCTGTTTACGTTCCAGTCTTTATACTTATTATTAAGATATATGTACCACTCTTCATGAGCACTTTAAATGGAGATATTTACATTTGATCATGAAAACTTATCCAAAACTTCTTTTGCAATTTTTCCACTTTCTTTATATGTGTCTATGTAAGAAAAACTTATTTTAGGTAATTTATCGCAACATAAGATTCGGCCATTTCAATTTACGATTCATAAGTTTGAGATTGTAGTTCATGTATTCGTATTTCGATTTAACAATTATTCTTTACCGTGCACTTTAAGGTATAAACTTTTGTAAATTAGATCATTATTATCACGAATGTGATGTGTTATGTACACGAAAAACCGCATTTGGCGTCGCATTGCACTAGATCGCTGTTAGGAGAGGGGATCACGGTAACACTTTATTAGATTGGCTCCACTCAATCCGAGAGCTTTAACATGCATTTATGAAGAAAATTAAATTTTCTAATTAGATTTCTTCTTCCATAAGATTTGAAATCCTCATCTCTAATAATGTAGTAAGTTGGTGAAAAAAATAATATAGGTACATGAATAATTAATTCTTAAGCCATTTTGCCTCTCGGCATTTTATTTGGGATGTCCGTCCTAAGCAAGATGTTAAAAGGCTTCATCCTAGGCATCGTCCAAATCTCAGGATCTCTAGGATGTAAAGCAAGAAGAGGATATTATCGAGTATAGGGTAAGAAAAACATGTTATACCAAATGGGGGCACAGGCCATGTGGGCTTAAAATAAGAAATGCTACGAGGTAAAGTTTGGCCAATCAAATAAAGACAAAATAAGAACAAAGGTAAGGTACAAATTTCTGCTGCAAGTTTTAGTGTTAGTTAAATTTGGTCTTTTAACTTCTATGTCTTAACTTTTTAGATTTGTGTGATTCAGTTTTATAAGTTTGTTTTGTGAAATCAAGTGCTCCGTTTACCCACCGTGATTAATATTTTCAAATTAAGATTTCTTTTTCTTGTTTTTCCAGTTTATTTTCTGCTCATGTGGCGCCAAATTAGCAACACGTGTCATTTTCTGTTGCAATAAGCAGTGCCGCATCATTAATTGATTTGATAGTTTTGTTAGAGTGGCTAATTGAAGGATTTGATTGCACAAATTTTCAAATTTAGAGGACTTGATTGTATAAAGCAAAACTTAGAGGAGCAGTCACAAAAATCCAAAAAGCTAGGAGACTTGGCTAAACATGTAACAGTTGAGAGGACCAAATCGCATAGAAATTGAAACTTAAAAGGACTAAACCTATATTTAACCCCTAAAACAACAAAATAAAAATCAATTAATAAAATAAAATGGAAGTTTTTATATATCTATGAAAATTATGTTTTAAACAAATCTCTTAATACAATAGAACTAATAATTAAGAATTTTACATCTGTCTCAAATTTCAAGTAGAATCTCAATCAAATAGGACTTTTAGAGAAATTTTGATTTTAAAATTTTACTATAAAACTTCATATTTAATATTCTTAAAGACTACTAAATCTGAAATTCAGGAATGATATGAAAATTAATTTCTGATAACTTTGAATCATCCAATTCAATACTGCGGTAAAAAAAGTCTTCTTCATATCATCACTTAATTCAAATTGAGCACACATATATCTCTTATCAATAAAATAAAGAGAACCTCCTACTTTTAAGCGATCACAAGCTTTTTTTTTTTTTTTGCCTTAAAATGTCGTCAATTAGTTCTTTTTCTCTCATGAATTTCAATTTTAAATATTTTTCTATTATTTTCTCTTTTAGGTTTTCTCTTTTGAGGCTCGTTTTTTCCTTTTTCTTTTTTTTTTTTTAATTTGGTCAAATATATATTTCACCGCATCTAATGTTTTTAATGAGTTTGTGTGAGGGGAGAATTACAAAAAAATCATAAATTTTTGTAATTGTGTTAATTCAATCATACTTTTTTCCCAGTTGATTATCAAACATTTTGTATTTGTATTTAGTCCATCTAGCCAATTTTGGCTAGTCGATGCTGGCATAGACATTGGTCATCCTACCCGGTGTGGCCGGTTACGATATGATAATTTTTAATAATATTTTTTCAATTTATTTATTTATTATTTTTATTATTTTTATTTTTTGCCTTCCCTTCATTTTCATCCTCTAGTCGGTGGCTAGAACTCGGTGATCAGCTAGAAACAAGGGCTAGCAAGGTTGGCCCCATCAACCATAGTGGCTAGCACGTTCAAGCCTCACCTAGGCAAGGCTAAATCTCATCCTCGGTGTCGCTGCCATGCCTTGGTGAGGCTCAAACTCGCCGGCTCAGTCAAGCCTCATCAAGAGTGGGTGAGGCTTGCCCTCATTGGCCCTTACTTGTGGTCGGTCAACAAGTTTCAACCACCTACTAGAGGAAGAAGGAAAGAAACAAAAAAGAGAAAAAGAAAATAAATAATAAATAGATTATTTGAAAAAAATATTAAAAATTATTCACGTGCCATACTGCATGAGATAGCCAAAGTCCATGTCAGCGCCGACTAGCTAGAATTGGTTGTATGTACTGAATTGACATAATTGCAATAGATTTAGGACTATTTTGATAATCTTCCCCTACTTGAAGTGTCAAACGAAAATGCAGTTTCTTTTTGTTTCATCACTATTTTTGTTTGGGAATTTGCTACCTTCGAAACATGTGAAGCGGTACCAACATTTAAAGAACTGCATTTTTTTTCTTTGTTTATTGTTAGTTTTGCTTGTATACCATTAATGCATGTTTTCACATATTTTAGTAAATGTTATATCTAAAACTTAATCTTCAGACGAAACGTTTGTTCCTAATCGTTTGAGCAATTAAAAAGTGAGCGAACAACGTATTTATAGTATATGAGTTAACACTTTCGATCGCATGTGATACGGTCCTTACATGCGCAAAACAGGTTGTGGATGGAACCAAAGTAGGAGGATAACTGATGAAACAAGAAAACAGAGGATTAACAAGCAGGAGAAAATTGAGAGGAAGTGCTACGATTCAAGCCCTTAATGCTTGCTTTGATATTATATTAGTTAAGCGGTTTTTTTGCTAAAAGTTTAAGCTATTAGAAAAGCGACCTAACAATGTAATTAGAGCACATTACTTAACAATAGCTGATGATGATCAGAACAAAAGAGTAACACAATTTAATTTTACATCAATAAGTTAGACCTTGGTTTGCACTACGTAGATGCATTCTATGCATTTCAAGAAGGGCTACAATTAGAAAACGTCATAACATGTGCTTACAGACTTGCAAAATTTGCAAATTTGGGGAATATAACAATTTCCAAAGGAAAAGTTGGAAAGATTTATCAAGTAAATAATCTCATGTTTTGACCCGTCACTCAAGTTTAACTTGCATCCTTATTGAAATTTCATGTTGGTGAATTTTTTTTTTTAACCTGATTTAGAAAAAAAAGAAAAGAAAAAGATATGACAATATTGATTAAGATATGTGATTGACAATAATGATTTGTAAAAGGATGTGATGGATGCAACATCGCTGTAGATTAGTTTTTAATAGTGTTTATTGCAATGTGCGGATATTTTTTGGTGTATAATTAAAGGCAGAATTGAGAGACCATTCACTTCTATGCTTGAAACTCCAATTTGCAATCTCCAGAACATTGATGTTGGTTGCGTTTCGCTTTTTGGAGAACATACGGGATAAAAGTGGGAACCAACAAAATTTCATTGATTGAACATCTGCGGCCCTGTATCATATTCCAATTGGGTCATGTTCTCTGTTACTATACTCTGAGGTTTTAGTGTACACTGTCATTCAGACGCACATATATGTCAAAAGATCCACTTGTCAGCATATAAATAAGAAATTTCAAGGCGGGTTAGTTGTTTGACAAAACATATTTGAAAGGGAAAAAGATCATCCCTCCTGAAATTTGGATCCCCTTCGAATCAATGTGGCAATAATGTTGATCACTGGTAGATCAGGATGACCAGTGACTTGGACAATTTATGCAAACGCAACAAAGTTAGAAAAGATTAAGAAATATAGCTAGTTCTTCGCACCTTGGAGTCTAATCAGTGAGCAATCACAATGTTTCTTGTAGTTTGCTTATACGGAAGAGAAAAGACAAGTCGCCAGTATCGGAAAATATGTGGGAACTGATGATCAAGTAAACCACATCATGAACTTGATGAATATTGATGCTAGGGATAAGCGGATGGTTGTGGTCATCCACGGCGAAGCCGGGATTGGCAAGACGACTCTTGCAAAACTCATATACAGCCAAGTCTCCTGGGATTTTGATGGCTGTAGCTTCCTTGCAGATATTACGGAAACAACTCAAGAATTAGGAGGGCTTCAGCTTTTGCAATCTAAGTTGATTTCTAATGTTCTGAAACAGGAACTTGAGGATGTTACTTTTATCAGCAGGGGAATCGATTTTTTCAGGGACTCATTTTGCAGCATGAGAGTTTTGATTGTCCTCGATGACGTGGAAAATGCGTTTCATGTCGAGAAACTCATCGGAGATGGCTTTGATTGCTTTGCATCTGGAAGTAGGATCCTTGTAACCACGAGAAACAGTGCTGTCCTGGAAGAATCTCCTCAGACCCGAGCTTACCATGTTAGTCGTTTGAATAAGGATCAGGCTCTTCAACTCATATGCCAGCATGCACCTGAACCAACATCACACGAAATTTTGTACAGTGCTCATGATACTATGGCAGGACTCCCATTGTTTATCGAAGTTATGGGTGCAGTTCTCAACAGTACACGGGAGGAGGAATGGTCTCGACCACCGATAAAGCCAGTGTTCAGGCAGCAGAATTTTCGCCCTATTTTGGGGGAAGTATATCAAATATTAGATGATAAGCAGAAACAGATATTTTTGGATTTTGCCTGCTTTATCACTGGTATAGATAGTCGAATTGCTTGGTACCTGTGGTATGACTTCTCTCTTCAGCATTATGGTGAATTTGCGGCTGGGCTTTTGTCTCCCCTGGCCAAAATTGGAGAAAACAATCAGATATGGATGCATAGCATGTTGAGGCAATTTGGCAGAGAAATCGTTTCTGGGGAGAATCTCACAGATCCAGGAGGCCACAGTAGAATATTTAATCCTGAAATAGCTCTCGACACGATAAAGAGAAAAAAGGTGAACGTTTGGTGTGCTCTTATTTTTTTTTTTTAAATACTTTTATCGTGAAGCATAAGAAATAGTTTTGTTATGATTACCGCCAAAGGAAAAGAACTATTTCGCCAGGTACTGTTAAATTCTGACCATGTGTGCAATTGACGTTGTTCGTCATTTTTGTTTGGCAATGTTTGCTGACTAGTTACGTGTCAAGAAGAGAGACTATCCTCACCACTTCTATTCGTTTTTCTCGTCCATCACAGGGAACAGAAAAGGTTGAGGCACTCTGTCTTAACTTTCAGTGGCACACTTCAGAGAAACTAACAGCAGAAGATTTTGAGAGCATGCCAAACCTACGATTTCTTCAATTGGATCATGCAGACATTGCCGGAGATTTCGCTAACGTTTTTCCAAATTTAAGGTGGCTCTGTTGGCGTGGGTGCCCTCGACATCTGCAAGTAACTAATTTTCACTTGGGAAATTTAACCATTCTCGACTTGTCGTGGAGCAAAGTCACGAAAGACTGGGAAGGCTGGGACCAAATAGAGGTAGTTTACAATTCATTGCTATGTTTAAATCACTCGGTCTTATGTAATTATTTGTGAAGTGAACTCATGCAAGTATTTTTCCTATTTTGTAGATGAAGAAATTAAGAGTTCTAGATCTTACAGGCTGTGAAGACTTACTAGTTACTCCTAAGTTCTCCAGCTGCCAAAATCTGGCCATGTTGATTCTGCAGCGATGTTCACAATTGGTCGAGATAGATCATTCGATAGGCGATTTGAAATGCCTGGCTTCCCTGAATTTGAAGTGCTGCACAGAGCTCAGCATGTTGCCAGTAGAAGTGGGTCAACTTACGGCTCTGAAAGAGCTTCTCCTGGACAAGACTTCGGTACAAGAAATTTCCATCTCCATTGGTTCTTTAAAGCAGCTTCAAACTCTGAGTGCCTCAAACTGCTTCTCATTGAGTCAACTATCGAAAACGATTTGTGGCCTAACGAATATCAAACTTCTTTCACTGGATGGCACCGGAATCACAGCACTTCCCGATTCCATTGGAGAACTGGTTGGACTTGAACGCTTGTCATTAAGGGATTGCTATCAAATAAGAAAACTTCCGAACTCCATTGGCAACATATGGAGATTAGCCGAGTTAGACGTGTCGGGAACAGGCATCGTCAAGTTTCCGCATTCGCTAAAAAATCTGTGGAACTTGAAGGTGCTGAGAATGGATTCTTGTTTCTTCAGAGAGTTCCCTCCTGATATTGGAGAGCTAACCATCCTCGAAGAAATACATGCCTGCTGGTGTCTGAGTCTCGAGGGGGCATTCCAAGCGAGATTGGAAAACTGCATAATTTGAGAATCTTGAGGCTGCGACATTCGACTATTTCCAGCATACCGGCGGAGATCCACCAACTTTCCAATCTTCGAATCCTTGATTTACTTCACTGCGACATGATCAAAGAGTTGCCGGAGCTCCCCTCTAGCTTAACGGTTTTGTATGTAGACGATGAACTGAAGTCGTCGCATCTGCCATAGCTAGGAAAGCTATGCCACTGTGATGAAGACTAGGCTCTAGTGACCCTGGCAAAATGATGGCCTTTCCATTTACCTCATGTTTTCATTCCAGATTTGAATATGGATACCACCAACAAGATGTGTTTTTCTGAAGTTCGCAAAGTGGTTTCATCTGAAAACACGGTAACTTTATATGTGCGTTTATGTGTATGCACCCATGCCTATCGGTATATTTCGTTAATGACCGAGGCGAAAATTCTTCATGCAGCGTCCCTTCGGACTCATCTTGCAGGTAATTAGGAGCTTTGGGGGTCTACTAACTTGGGCGGTACCCAGATCAGCATATGGAGTTTTATGATAGTCTCCGAAGATTGGTATTGCTAGCAAATACCTCGTCATCTCGTAATAGAAATAAGACATGTATATACATCTCTTTTTTTTTTGGTTGTGTCCTAGAGAGTCCCTTTTCAAAAGGGAAAATTATACTAGTAATTCACAAAGTTTGGCCAAATATCCAATGTTTGCTTTAGATTTTTAATTTGTTTAGTGTGATCTTTATCTATTTCTAAGTGTTCAATCTAGTCCTTGAACTTTCAATTTGTTTAATCTATTTTTTCAACTTTCCATAACAAAGTCAAATCATCCCTTCGATACCATTCAAAAATTTCATAATTACACTATTAACCAGATTTTAGAATATTTTCTCATTTCAATTTATTTATCAAAGCAACAAAACTATTACTTTTTAACTTCATTCAATGAGGACAGAGATTTAAATATTACATTCCGATCCGAAATGTAGAAGTGTAAAAATGGGTCATTGACCCATTTATGACCCATTTAAATCATAAATGGGTAATATATGTTGGAGAAATCTTCCTGAGTATTTTGAAGCGACAAAACGTTTCCATCGCCTAATCGAAGATTTGCAGACTCTACTACTTAAAGTCTCGAAGATTGACCGCGACTCAAGACTCAAAGTACATTCTTATTGGCAGGTTTCGATCCGTCGAAGAAGACTATCCGAACTAGGTGTTTCATTAAGGATTTGACCTTATCGACTAGAGAAGATCTCTTCGGATATGACATAACGGAATCCTTTATTTGATCATGATTGATTAAGAGATTAAGGATCCGATGATTGGCGAAGTATACTTGGAAGGTTCTTTTATGGAAACCAAGATCTTGATTGTATGGGTGAGCGGGATTGATGGGCTATCGACATGTTCCTTAAATAGCTCGAATGATCTTCTTAATTGATTCTGTCCAATGGGAAGGTTTGAAGAATTCTTTGGTAAGTGCCAACGGGTATGATGGCATAAAGGAGTATATAAGGAAGACGTTTGAGTTGTTCGAGAGGTGCACGATAAGAGAATTCCAAAGTCTCGAAGCTCTTTGTTCTTAGTCAATTCATTTACTGAGCGAAATCTTGTACGTAAAAGAGAGTCTATATTCTAAGAAACCTTGAAAAAGTGTGGTAAAGTATCTACACTATAAAATCAAGGGAGATCCTTGCTATAACAACTCTTTTGTTCATAGTGAAATCTAGTCGGTGGGTTGTTAGTGCAAAAGAGTGGACATAGGCTTGGAATAAGCCGAACCACTATAATTTATGTTTTCATTTTCTCTTCTCTACTCTCTGCTTTACTTTGATCATAATTCGTTTTGTTAACCAAAGGAGAACTTCATTTCTATTGTCTACTTAGTATTGCTCTCTTATCTCGAAAAATTATTTTTCACCTAGTCACCCCCCTCTAGGTGCTTATACTAGCTATCTCAATATATGGGTCACTTGTTTTTTGAAGAGACTAATTAAATGGGTTTAATAATTAAAGACTTAAGATAGGTGGGTCTTAAATGGGTCTTAAGTAGGTCTTAGATGGGTTGGATTTAGAACCCATTTTCAACCAAAATCACACAATCTCCTATTCCCTCTTTAACTTTACAATATATATATTTTATAAAAATCGAAATTATAATTATTTTTATTTTAATTTTCTTTTCCTTTTCTTTTTTTCTTTTTTTGTTTTCTTTCTTCTTCCTTCTTTTGGTGGTCGGCCGGCGATGGCCGGCGACTAGCCCAGTGAGCCTCGAGCTCGCCGGCGTCGAGTGAGCTCAAGCTCGTTGGATTTGGCTAGGCAAAGGCCTCGCGGACATCGTGCAAGGCTTGAGCTGGCGTGGTGTCGGTGAGCTCAAGCTCACCGGATTTGGTCAAGTGGAGGCCTCACCGACATTTGGCGAGGCTTGAGCCTCGCCGATCTAGCAAGCCTTAAGCTCGTTGGCATCGGTGAGCCGGCGAGCTCGAGGTTCGCTTGTGGCGGTGGTCGGTAGTCGTCGTTGCTAGCTTGTCGGCCAAAGAAGAAGAAGAAGAAGAAGAAGAAGAAGAAGAAAAGAAAAAGAAAAATAAATATTATATCCTTAAAAATAAAAATTAATTAAAAATTAATTTTTTAAAATAAAAAATCATTAAAATTCGATTTTTAAAATAAAAAATCATTAAAATTCGATTTTTATTAAAATAATTAATTTAAAAATTATAAAATTTGTCCATTAAAGTTGTGTTGTATAAAACCATTTTAGCAATATCATTATATATATAATATAAGCTTTTTAGGTTTTGTTAAATGGGTTGGGTATGGGTCGAGTACCAGTCGAGTCGGGTATGGGCAAAAAAATTTGCACTGCAACAAATGGGTCATAAATGGGTTAAATGGATCGATTTGAGTCGAGATAGTTTGTGACCCAATCCAAATCCAACCCGACCCACCCGTTTAACGGGTCTAAACGAGTCTACCGAATGAGCGAATGAAATTGGGAGAAAGTAGAACGTAGACCGATAAGAGTGTTCCCCGCATTGTAATGGAGGTAGCAATGGGGATCGCTTGCGCACACAAGTATAATGACTTCCCAAATTCCTTCCCACGTAAGAAAGTGTATGTGTTACGGCTTTGTTCTTACCTTGTAGGATCAAGAAAAGAAACTGTTTCACTGGAAATGGTGTCTTACCCAAAATAGTGAAAAACCTTTCATCGAAGGTTGATCTTTGATTTTTATTGTTGAAATGGGTCCTGTGGTGATTCTAGATAGGAGTTTTGATTGGTTTCACAAGGAAAAATGAAATTCTACAAGTGAACTACCGAAAAATAAGTTGGACATTGCGTTAATAATAAAAATACATTGAATGCGTGTTCTTGATGATTGGAGATCCTCTACAATGATAGCATATTGCCACTTTTATTACCCACTAATTACAATTATTTAACCACGGTTACTTCTACTAAGGCAATAACACATTTAATTTTGAGATTCTAGGCTCCCCATGCACGGGCCATTTCCATCCACAAGTGGTTACAACTCCAAAGGCTATTATAATACTCAAGCATCACTTGATATCTTTGTCTTCAATTTCATCTTAACCCTTGTGTCCTCTTCTCTATCCAACACTTGGCCTAATTTCGATGGCCAACTTGTGGTGCTCTTCACCATCATACTTTGCTGATCTCCTCTTAATTACTTGTTGATGTTGTTGAGTAGGTCACTCCCAATTGGAGAGGCCAATGCAATTATGTATATTTGTAGTAGTATGGTAGTGAGTATTTAAAAGTAAAAAAAAAGAAAAAAAAGAAAAAAAGGAGAAAAGAAAATATCAAAAGAGATCGGAGATAAATCAACGTGATCTTCCACATCTAGAAAATCAAGGGAGATTGGAAAAGAAATCAAAGTGATATTCTCATATATACAAAATCATAAGAGATTAGGAGATAAATCTACGTGATTTTGTATCGTATAATTCCTATTTGGGATTGTATTTGCTTTGATGAATAGGAGTCCTCCTCAACGGAGAAGAGGTTACACAAAAGAAAGAATATCAGAGCAGCGTAGTGGAAGAAACAGTTTTCTTCTTCAAAGAAAGAGAGTTATTTTTGAATGAGTCATCCAGTTTGTGAGAGGTTCAGATCCACAAATTGAAGACAAAGAGAGATCCACCTTTGGGTGAAGTTGTATCCCATTATTTATCATAGTGGAACTTTGAAGTGGACTATGGTCCCGTGGTTTTTCCCTTCACCTTGAAGGGTTTTCGACGTTAAAATTCTGGTGTTATTTATTATTCATATTTACTGCTTTCAGTTAGTATTTTATCCTATTTAATTTTCACAGAAATAGTAGTGGGAAAAATTTTCTGGGCGTTCTCCACAAATATTTTTCCCATCAAGTGGTATCGAGCCACGTTGTTGTATTTATTATTTTCTGTGCAGAATTAAATGGAGGAAAATTTTGGCAACATGAGAAAATTGATTGCATTCAATTATGCAATCTGGAAACCAAAGATGGAGGATCTACTATACATTAAAGATCTTTGGAGGCCAATTGTGATATCGATGGAGGTGCCAGTACCAGCGTCCGAGGAGTCAGATCTTGTAGTGGAAGCCAAATTGGCATCGTCTTCTGGTGGCAAACCAACGACAATGTTTGATAGCGAATGGATGGTGCTCAATCAGAAGTGTGTGGCTCAAATCCGACAATGGATTGATAAGAGTATTTTTCAAAATTTTGCTAATGAACATGATGCTGGTGTTCTTTGGCAAAAATTAGAGAAAATGTACGCAAGAACAACTGCGCAAAATAAAGCAAATCACATGCGACGGCTCATGAATCTGAAATACAAAGACGGGAGCAGTGTCTCGGAAAACATAAGCGAGTTCCAAGGTATAATAGATCAACTCAATTCTATGAAGATGACATTAGATGATGAATTGCAAGCATTATTGCTGCTTAGCTCTTTGCCAAATAGCTGGGACACACTTGTTGTGTCGGTTAGCAACTCGGCTCCTAACAGCAAGCTTACCATGGACATGGTAAAAGATAGAATGTTGAATGAAGAATTCGGTGAAAAGAGAGTGGAGTCAACCATGCGTCCGAGGCTCTTGTCATTAATCGACAAGAAAATCAAGAGCAGAGAGGGAGAAGCAAAAGCTGAAACTTCCGGAATTAGCAACAAGGAAGGTCCCAATCCAACTTCAAACGAGACAAGAAGTGCCATCATTGTGGTAAACTGGGACACTTCATCCGAGAATGTAGAATGCTAAAGGCGGAAAAATAAAAAAGTCATAACGTCAACAAAGCTAACGAGAACCAGACGAATGACATTGCAAATATTGCAGATGAGGTGATCATTATTCAAAGTGATGATTCCATTAATCTTGCATCCCAAGATTCGACATGGGTAGTTGATTCTGGCGCATCCTACTATGTCATGGCTCGTCAAGATCTTTTCACATCTTACGCCATTGGTGATTTTGGACTCGTAAAGATGGGAAACGAAGGTACGTCCAAAATTATTAGTATGGGTAATATTTATTTGGAGACTAATGTTGGATGTAGGCTACTACTCAAAGATGTGAGACAGATTTCGGACATACGCCACGATCTTATATCTGCCGGCAAGCTTGATGATGAAGGCTACATCAATTTTTTTAGTGATGGAAAATGGAAGCTCACCAAAGGTAATTTGGTGATAGCCAAAGGAGAAAAGACTAATTCTCTCTATATCACACAATTCAAGTCATGTAGAGGAGAGGTGAATGTAACCGAAAAGGAGTCACCACCGAGTTATGGCATAAGCGACTCGGACACATGAGTGAGAAAGGACTTAAGATTCTCACTAGAAAGTAACTTCTACCCGGAATAAAAGGTACACCGTTGAATGCTTGTGTCGACTGCATTATGGGAAAACAACATAGAGTAGCATTTCACAATTCCCCACCATCTAGAAAAGCTGAAATTTTAGATCTGATACATACTGATGTATGCACAATGCAAACTAAGACACTTGGAGGTGCGCTTTATTTTGTAACATTTATTGATGACCACTCTAGAAAGGTGTGGGTATTTGCCTTGAAAACTAAAGATCAAGTGCAGGAAATCTTCAAGCAATTTCATATGAAGGTTGAAAGAGAAACAAGCAAGCGATTGAAGTGTGTATGCTCTAACAACGTTGGCGAGTACCGAGGACCCTTTGAAGATTATTGCAAAAACCTTGGGATCAAACTAGAAAGATCCGTACCTAAAACACCTCAACACAATGGTGTCGCAGAGCGGATAAATAGAACCATATGTGAAAGAATCAGATGTATGCTCTCCAATGCAAAGCTGCCAAACCACTTTTGGGGTGAGGTAATGAGAACGGCAGTTGATTTAATCAACCTATCACCTTTAGCTCCACTTAACGGTGATGTACCACAAAGTGTCTGGACTAGTAAGGATATTTCTTATGGCCACTTGAAGGTGTTCGGCTGTAGAGCATTTGTTCACATTCCAAAGGATGAGAGATCAAAGCTTGATGGGAAATCAAAGCAATGTATTTTTTTGGGGTACGCACATGAAGAATTCGGCTACGGACTGGGGATCCTATTAATCGAAAAATAGTTAGAAGCAGGGACGTGGTATTTCTTGAAGATCAGACAATCGAGGACTTCGAGAAGCATGAGAAATCTCCATCAACAGACGAATACCTAGTTGATCTTGCCCCAATCGCTCCTCCTATCAACAAGCAAGCTGAATCTAGGATTGAATGTATGACTACTTAAACTGAACTTGAACCAATTGTTGAACAGGTCCCATCAGAACCTCAATTGAGGAGATCAACTCGTGAACGACAATCTAGTCATAGATATTCTCCCAATGAGTACGTGATGCTCACTGACGGGGGAGAACCAGAGAATTACCAAGAAGCTTTATTCCATGAACACAAAGAGGAGTGGTTAAAAGCTATGCAGAAGAGATGAAATCCTTAGACGAAAATCATACTTATGATTTAGTGAAGTTGCCACAAGGAAGAAAAGCTCTAAAAACAAGTGGGTGTTCGGATTAAAGACGAAGAAGGTAACTCACAGCCACGATATAAAGCAAGGTTGGTTGTGAAGGGATTCACTCAAAAGAAAGATATTGACTTCGATGAGGTATTTTCTCCTGTAGTTAAAATGTCCTCTATCCGAGTTGTCCTTCGCTTGGCAACAAGCTTGAACCCGGAGGTCGAGCAACTTGACGTGAAGACCGCGTTTTACATGGATATCTAAATGAGGAGATCTACATGGATTAGCCAAAAGGTTTCAAAATCAAAGGCAAAGAAAACCTTGTGTGTAGATTGAGGAAGAGTTTTTACGGGCTCAAGCGAGGCACCAAGACAAAGGGTACAAAAATTCGATTCCTTCATGGAAGAAAATGGGTTGAACAAAACCACTGCTAATCACTGCGTTTTCATCAAGAAATTTACTGATGGTAATTTCCTCATTCTTTTGCTTTACGTTGATGACATGCTAATTGTTGGTCGGGATAAAAGCAAGATCAACAACTTAAAGAAGGAATTGAGCAAGTGCTTTGCAATGAAGGATTTAGGACCCGCAAAACAAATTCTTGGGATGGAAATCTTGTAAGACAGATAGAATCGTAACTTTGGTTATCTCAAGAACGGTATGTTAATAAAGTTCTTGAAAGATTTAATATGAATAAATCCAAAGCAGTTTGTTCTCCACTTGTAAATCATTTCAAACTCAGCTTGGATCAGTGCTCAAAAAGTGAGACATAAAAGAAAGAAATGGAGAAAGTCCCTTATGCATCGGCAGTTGGCAGTCTAATGTACGCGATGGTATGTTCGAGGCCTGATATCACGTATGCAATTGGTGTGGTAAGTAGATTTCTATCCAATCCTGTTAAGGAACATTGGGCAGCAGTCAAATGGATATTCAGGTATCTTCGTGGTACATCTAATAACTGCATATGTTTTGGTGATGGTAAAACTGTGTTAGAAGGTTTTTTCGGATTCAGACATGGCAGGGGACGTGGACTCAAGAAAGTCTACATCGGGATATCTAATGACTTTTGCAGGGGGAGCAGTTTTATGGCAATCTTGACTACAAAAATGTGTTGCCCTATCTACTGCTAAAGCAAAGTATATTGCGATAACATAAGCATGTAAAGAACTCTTATGGATGAAGAAATTTCTACAAGAAGTGGGCCACAACCAAGAGGAGTATATCTTGTATTCAGATAGTCAAAGCGCAATACACCTTAGCAAAAATGCAACTTTCCACTCCCGATCCAAACACATGACATCAGATATCATTGGATACGTGATGTGTTGGAAGAAAAAGCCCTATAGCTAAAGAAGATACACACTGACAACAACGGCTCAAATATGATGACAAAATCCCTATCTAAAGTGAAGATGCAAGCCTGTCGAACTTTTGTAGGTTTGACACCTTCTCCAAATTGCTCGTGAGGGGGAGATTTGTTGAGTAGGTCACTCCCAATTGGAGAGGCCAATGCAATTATGCATATTTGTAGTAGTATGGTAGTGAGTGTGTAAAAGTAAAAAAAAGAAAAAAAAAGGAGAAAAAGAAAATATCAAAAGAGATCAGAGATAAATCAACATGATCTTTCACATCTAGAAAAGCAAGGGAGATTGGAAAAGAAATCAAAGTGATATTCTCATATATACAAAATCACAAGAGATTAGGAGATAAATCTACGTGATTTTGTATCGTATAATTCATATTTAGGATTGTAATTGCTCTGATGAGTAGGAAGTCCTCCTCAACGGAGAAGAGGTTACGCAAAAGAAAGAATATTAGAGCAGCGTAGCGGAAGAAACGGTTTTCTTCTTCAAAGAAAAAGAGTTATCTTTGAGTGAGTTATCCAGTTTATGAGAGGTTCGGATCCACAAATTGAAGACAGAGAGATATCCACCTTTGGATGAAGTTGTATCCCATTATTTATCATAGTGGAAGTTTGAAGTGGACTACGGTCCCGTGGTTTTTCCCTTCACCTTGAAGGGTTTTTGACGTTAAAATTCTGGTGTTATTTATTATTCATATTTACTGCTTTCAGTTAGTATTTTATCCTATTTAATTTTCACAGAAATAGTAGTGAGAAAATTTTCTGGGTATTCTCCACAAATATTTTTCCCATCGATGTCAATGCTACTTTGTTGTCAACAACTATATCACAGATGCCAATATCCATGCTACATAATTGCCAATTGTCCAATGGCTCGATCATTGATCAATTCTCGCTCACCGACTAACCCCAATTGCACGTCGATTACAATGGGTTATTTCTTCTAACCTCAGCCATCAACTTAAAGTTCTAGTGTCTCTTCAAGAATAAATACTAGCTTTTAGATGCAACAACAATACTCGAGCGATTAGCTTCTTTGAGCCTTGATTAAACCAATGAAGGACAAATGATGAAGTGGGTTGTCCTAGCCAACAAGACTAGACAAAGCAGATCATCCACGTAAAACTAATTTACAACCGTTTCTATACATTTTATTATTAGTGTGAAAATAAGAGAAAGTATTGGAGGGAAAAACCATGGGTCGTTGAGACTGCACACATGTATTTATACTATATTGAAGTATTACGAACAGAAAACCCACAATTAAAGGATATTACAAAATCAACATGCACAGTTATATTCCGGAGCATAAATATCATAAATGGCAAGCTTGTTATATATACACCTGATTTAGGGACCACTTAGAGCTTTAGTGAATATGTCAGCTACCGATCATTAGTTCTAACAAATGCAGACTTGATCTCCTAAGACTATGGCTTTTCTAGAACAAAATGACCGTTGACCTATATATATGCTTCATCCTCTCATGGAAAATAGGGTACGAAGCAGCATGTGTCGATGCTTGACCATCACAAAACATCGGTGACTCATGAGGACCAATCAAATTCAAAGCTGGCCTCCATGTTCTCTCGTCTCTCTGTCTCTCTCGGTTTTGACAGTTTGTGCAGGCTGCTGCTTTAGCTGGATCCACTTGCCCTCAGCAGCAACAAACCATGCAGCAAACCTAGGGAGCAACGTTACAATCCATCAAAACTTGGGGTCGGCGTATACAGCCGCTTGGATTGAGAAACGCTAGATCGGCCGATTTTGGGCAGTTTTATAATGCACTTTAGTTCCTCATTCTAGAGTGGGAATCGAATTGCCTAGAGCAATTTATATATTTTTATTTTTAAATAATTAAAATGTATATCTAAATCCTAATCTCCTCTTGTGCCCCAGCTTATTTCATCATTTGAAATGAATCTTTGTTTCTTTTATATTGTTGCACCAATTCATAGAACTTGACCTTTTTGTCTCTTATTCCTTTCTTTACTTTAGTTTCTTTTTTAATTCACCAATTTTACTTTCCTTGCTTACTCGCTTTGAGTCTATCATTAATGGAAAAGAATCCACTAAATCTTCCTCCTTTTTTCGAGCTAATCCTTACAATCATGGTCCCATCATCTCTGTCTTCCTTGCAAATCTCGGATGAAATCTCGCTTTCGAATTGCGACATGGATTAGCAATTCAATTAATCTAAAATTTCAAGTTAAGATATATGAATCCATTGGTTATGTTGGACTAGCCGGGAACTAAACGAGACCGATCCCAAGGCCGGTGGTCCGGTTCCCAATTCCTAGGTTGGACTAGATTGAATCAGAAACGAACACCCCTAATCAAAACTATACCTTTCAAAATGGATTATAGGCCGATTTCTTAACCTACATTTGATGGTCGAGTTGTTATACAAATTAATTATATTTGATAAACAAGTTTAAAATGGTAAAACTCAATATATGGGTATTGAATAAGTTGATAACTTACTTAAACCCAACCCACCTATATAATTCTCTCTTCACTCTCTCTCCCTTTACTCAATCTCGCTCTCGCTCACTTTGCGCTCTTACTTTGGTTTTGTTATGATTTTTCTTATTAGTTTAGATATATAAGTGTTTTAGCAATATGAGATAGGTATAAATTACTACAAAATAGGTCAAAGTGGGTTAACACATTTCAATTTGAGTTGGATCATTTTCAACCCAATCATCCCATTTGATGAGTCTAACTAGAACTTTAGATATTTCTATGCCATGAATTTAGGTCGTCCCCTTAAAGTTTATTAATTTCCAGTTGAAAATAATTCTCAAATTTAATCGAATGGTTACTTATGTACCTTTATTTTTATAAATACCTTTTCACTATACGTCGAGGCAAACCTTGCATTTAAGAGGCCAGATTGCCCCTCCCCGCAAAATCATCTTAGCTTCTTACTTCGGGTTCGAGTGGTTTGGCTTTTAGTTAGTAATTGAACAGATTGAGTGGGCATAAGAAGTTATGATTGATAACTTTTTGAAAAATGATCGTTTTGTAAATAGGAACGCTTGTGAAGATACAAGCTTATGTTGGAGAAAATTTCCTTGAGTGTTTTGAAGTTGACAAAACGTTTCCATCGTCTAGTTTGAAGATTTGCAGACTCTACTATTTAAAGTCGAAGACCTTCGACTACCGACTCAAGACTCAAAGTCTATTCTCATTGACAGTTTCTAGTCCGTCGAAGAAGGCTTATCCAGGATTGGATGTTTCGTTAAGGATTTGACCTTATCGACTGGAGAAGATCTCTTGGCTGGATATGGCATGTCGGAATCCTTTATTCAAATCAAGATTGATTCAAGGATTGAGGATCCGATGATTGGCGAAGTATAATTAAAAGGTTCTACTTATGGAAACCGGGATCTAGATTGTATGGGCGAGTAGGATTGATGGGCTATCGTCATGTTCTTTAAATAGCTCGAATGATCTTCCTAATTGATTATGTCTAACGGGTAGATTGGAAGAATTCTTTTGGTAAGTATCAACGGGTATGATGGCGTAAAGGAGTATATAAGGAAGACGTTCCAGCTTGTTCGAGTGTGTGCGCGATAGAAGAATTCCAAAGTCTGAAGCTCTTTGATATTAGTCAATTCATTTGTT
Source organism: Eucalyptus coolabah (assembly GCA_014182585.1). Taxonomy (NCBI): domain Eukaryota; kingdom Viridiplantae; phylum Streptophyta; class Magnoliopsida; order Myrtales; family Myrtaceae; genus Eucalyptus; species Eucalyptus coolabah. The sequence goes on from CM024624.1 coordinate 47,542,326, forward strand.
GAGTGAAATCTTGTACGGAAAAGAGAGCCTATATGTTTGAGAAACCTTGAGGAAGTGTGGTAAAGTCTCTACACTGTGGAATCAAGGGAAAGCTTTGCTGTAACAACTCTTTTGTTCATAGTGAAATCCAGCCTGGGTTGTCGGTACGGAAGAGTGGACATAGGCTTGAATTAAGCCGAACCACTATAATTTCTGTGTTCATTTTCTCTTCCCTACTCTCTTTTATTTTGATCATAATTCGTTTTGTTAACAAAAGATGAACTTCCTTTCTATTGTCAATTGGTACCGTTCACTTATCACGAGAAATTGTTTTTACACATATTCACTCCCCTCTAGGTGCTTATACTAGCTATCACAATTGGTATCGAGCTTCGTACTCACTTAGTTTGAAGTGTTTTACTTGAGTTAAAGATCCATAGCTAGTATGTTGGCTCCGGGGCTGGTAGAAGGGCAAAGCAATACCCGCATCGCCTTACTTTGATGGAAAGGAATACAACATATGGAAAAACAAGATAAAGGCATTCCTAAGATCAAAAGATCCTTTGGAATGGGATGTGGTAGACAAAGGAATCATTCCTAAAGCTGCACCTGTCTCAGAGAGAGGAAAAGAAGCTGTTGAGTCTAGTGAAATGATTCAAGAATGATAACCAAGAAACAAGTTCTTGATGCAAAAGCAATTTATTTTTTATATTGTGCTTTGTTACCTACTAAATATAATAGAATATTTTCTTGTGTTACAGCCAAAGAAGTTTGTGATAGATTATACATCACTTATAAAGGAACTGATCGAGTGAAAGAAACCAGAATCAACATTCTGATCGGTCAATACAAAACTTTCAAAATGAAATCAGGAGAATCTATTACTGACATGTTTAGTTGTTTTACAGAAATCGTGAATGGTCTTGAAAATCAAGGTCAACCAATTTATGATCCCATGAAAGTAAATAAGTTACTGCATGGACTCTCCAAAGATTGAAATCACATAAAGACCTCAATAAGGGAGACATAAAGAATTATGCCACTATATGTCGATGAGTTGGTTGGGACTCTTCAGTCTTATGAAGTGGAGCGAATCAATGAAGACAAAGATCCTAAAGGTAAGAAATCCATTGCATTAAAATCTAATGATGATTCCGATGTTACGTAGATCTCAAGATGATATGGATGATGAGGAGCTTGCTTTCATGATAAGAAGATTCAAAGCTAAATAGAAAAGGAAGAAGATTCAATCCAAAGAAACAGAGTTTTCAAAAGCAACAAACTAAATCTGTTGAGGATGATGAATCCAATAGAGATGTAGTCTGCTTTAAGAAAAAGGGACACATCAAACCCAACTGTCCCCTTCGAGGAAAAAGAAAGAAAAAGCTGAGAAATATCGAAAGGCTCTCAAAGCATAAACCCGGAGTGATACAAAATGTGAAGAAAGTGATGATGATTATGCCAATATATGTCTAATGGCACAATCGAATTCAGATTCAAACTCCTAGATAAATTTAGATTCAGACAATGAATTTAAGGTGAGTAATATGAAAATACCTACTAAAGTTTCTAAATACATTGATAAATTGTGTCTTAGTCTCAAGACTTCTCTTAAAAGAATTTCCGAACTTAAAAAAGAAAATTTTGCACTAAAACAACAGGAAAATTTTTTGAAAGAAAAGGTCATTAGACATGAGTGTTTCTACTTTAAAAGTAAATGAAGACAACCTTTCGAAAGAAAATGCATTTTTAAAAAATGACATCTCAAATATTTCCAAAAGATTTTCTATAGGATTTGAGAAACTTGAGAAAATTCTTTTAGCACAAAGACCTTATTTCGATAAATCTGGTTTGGGAATGACTGTGGAAACCATTCCTTTAATTTTTTTTTTTTTTTTGGTAACCTGTGGAACCTCCGCCTCGCGCTTCGCGGCGGAGAGTAAACCCCGGAGCGCGGGCCCCACCGCTGACCCCGTACGCGGGTAAGTCGCGCGTTGAGCATTGAAGACCGCGTCCACGAAGTCTCGAACTCTTCCCCTTGGCGTGGAGGGTACCAAGCCTTAATCGCGCGGCCACCGCGGGCGGTGGTGAAACCATTCCCTTAATTGATTTTCCTAAAGTAAAGGAAATAATTAAGCAAAAACCTACAAGAGATGCTTACAAAAATCATTTTCAAAAAGTTTTTATAAAACCAGTAGGTCGCAATGCTCTCAAATGTTTTAAATGCAATAGTTCGATCATTTTGAGAAAAATATCCTATGGTTTGGAAACCTGTTAAGAAAGTATGGGCAAAGATCGCATATCATACTAACACTAATGAACCCAAGAAAATATGGGTACTAAAGAAAGCTTGAGTCTCTTTTTTAAATGTAGTTCACTATCAAGAAGAAGGCAAAATGGTATCTGGATAGTGGATGCTCAAGGCATATGACAGGAAAGTCAAATTGCTTCATAAAGCTCGTTCAAGTTAATGGTGGAAAAGTTTCATTTGGAGGAAACAACAAATGAAGAATTGTGGGATTCGGAATTGTAAAGATTGGAAGCCTCATGATCGGTAATGTTTCCTTAGTGGAAGGACTCAAATACAATTTACTTAGTATCAGTCAGCTGTGCGATACCAGTTTCAAAATCAACTTTCAAGAGGAAATATGTTCAGGAACCAGTAAAGATTCCTCTCAGTCATTCATGGGTCGAAGATATGGAGATATCTACCTCTTGGATGTCAAACCGATGAAACCCAATGTCTAATCTCAATTCAAGACGAAGCAAACTTATGGCACAAAAACTTGGGCACATCAATATGAAGCAAATAACCAAAATTTCAGCAAAAAGCTTGTTCGTGATCTACCCAATCTGTCATACCAAAAGACTGATCTATGTACACCATGCGTATTGGGAAAACATGTAAGAAACTCCTTTAAACCAATAAATCAAGTTTCCACTAATCGTGCACTGCAGTTTCTGCATATGGATCTCTTTGGACCAACCGAACTCAGAGCATTTGAGGTAAGAAATATTGCCTAGTAATTGTGGATGACTATTCACGATTTACTTGGATATATATCCTAGTAAGTAAGTCTGAAACATTTTCTTACTTTGAAAAGTTTGCTAAAGAAGTCCAAAATGAGAAAGGGTATGTTATCTCAAGTATACGGACAGACCATGGAGGTGAATTTGAAAATCAAGACTTTACAAAATTTTGTGATGAATCTGGTTTTCAACATGTATTCTCCTCTTCATATACTCCAGAGCAAAACGGAGTTGTGGAAAGAAAGAATAAGTCGCTTCAAGAAATGGCTAGAACTCTTTTAATTAAAAGTAACATCTCTTCACATTTTTAGGTTGAAGCAGTTTCTATAGCATGTTATAACATTAATAGAGTTTTTCTAAGGCCTATTCTGGAGAAAACCCCCTATGAGTTATTCAAAGAAAAGAAGTCAATTGTTTCATATTTTCATGTGTTTGGATGTAAATGTTTTATATTGAAAAATGCAAATGATCGAGTTGGCAAGTTTGAAGAAAAATCGACGAATGCATCTTCCTTGGATATTCAACCATAAGCAAAGCTTACGAGTCTACAACAAGAAGACTCAACTGTGGAGGAATCAATGAATGTTAAATTCTAAGATTCTATGCAAAATGAATCGATTCGGACTCAACTTGAAGAATCTAAACCTGCTCCCGAGACTCTATAAAGTTTAAATCTCCAGAAGCAGCTCAGACTTCAAAAGACTAGTAACAAATGATTGTCGAAGATTCAAATGAAGAAAAAGATCAACAATCTGACAAATCAACCAGCAACTGGAAGCATAAGTCTAGTCATCCCAAAGATCTCATTATTGGTGATCAAGGAATTCGCACAAGATCCAAAAGGCGCGAAGTATATAGTGCTTTGTGGCTCTTATTTCGAAATAGAACCCAAAAGCATAGAAGAAGTTTTATCTTATGAAAGCTGGATTGAAGCTATGCAAGAAGAACTCGGCAATTCAAGTATTAATGATATTTAGGAATTGACTCCTAAATCGAAAGGTAAATCTATCATTGGAGCTAAATGGGTTTTCAGGAACAAGATGAACGAGAAAGGAAAGATCGTAAGAAACAAAGCAAGACTCGTGGTCAAGGGATATACGCAAGAAGAAGGGATAGACTATGATGAGACTTACGCATCAGTAGCGAGGTTAAAAGCAATTAGATTATTACTTGCTTTTGCTTGTTATAAGAATTTCAAGTTATTCCAAATGGACGTCAAAGGTGCTTTTCTAAATAGATTTATCCATGAGAAAGTCTATGTGGAACAACTAGGGGTGAGCGGTTCCCAGTTCCTTACAGTTTCCGCTTGGAACCCGAAACCTACCTCGGGTACGGGTTCCTCATTTTTTGGAACTTGGAACCTACCCGTCAAAATCGAGAACCTGGAACCTACTCTGTCACAGTTCCGGGTCGGTTCCGGTTCCAATAGGTTCTTTTTTTTTTTTTTTTTTTTTTCATTTTTAGTTTAAAAATGAAAATGAATGCAATAATAAACAAACTTGTCATTCATTGAAGATAATATAACACAAACAGCAAACAACATTTTAGAAGTAATAAACAAGCTGTTTTTACATTCATGAGTGTAATCCACAAAGTAAAGGCCGAACCTCGAAGTGTATCCAGCCGCCCACTCCCGATTATCCAACAGAGACCACACGAAGTACCCTTTCACGTTGCATCCGTCTTCTCTGGTTCGGTTATAAAGCAAAACGTTAGAAAGAACGACATAGAAAGAGCTCGGTTTCGACTGATAAAAAGAGCGAAAGCGCACGGAACATTCGTAGCACACTTGATGGAGGCCAGCAAGTTGGTGAGATAGTCATTGTGATACTTGATCCTCTTCTCATCCTTGAGTGCCTCTTTGATGTTGATTAGTGGCGGGTTCGGGTCGTCCATACCTGCAGAGACCCAAGTTAGATAGCATAAACAGACTTATTGAACACAATAATTGGTGGCAGATAATTCAAATAACCTTATTCTGAAAGCTCCACCGTCCATTGCGGGGGAAGAAATCCTCTCCATTGCCCACGTTTAGTTGGGAAGGAAGCCACATAAGTTTGTGTTATTGCAGATGATTGTCTAACAGTCCATTGCAAACAAACAGAATTTCTTTTTTTTTTTTTTTTTTTTATCCAGCAAACAAAATGCAAAAGGGAAACTAGCAGTGGCACCTTAGGAGCCGGTAGAACACGGCCTTCAACTTGAGTAAAGCTATTGCTAATTGTTATACCACATGAACGCAGCATAGGTTCAGAATCATAGTTGCTACGCTCCAATCTGATCCTTCACTTGAAACTGATAAGTCCAGTCCTGTTCCAGATCATGAAATCCTTTGGCTGCTTCCTCACATCCATGCTTTTCGAGATGGAGTTTGAACCATACTCTAGATTCCAAATTCATCAGGACTGCAGACTTTGTAGACTCTTTAGCGCGATTAAGTTGCACTTGAGTAACTGCCAAAAAGAAAAATTCAATTAGTGTTAGGGCACACTAGAAACAAAATAACAAGAATGGCACACTAAAGAAAATAAACAGATGCAGCATGAACCTTGTCCAGGTGTTGCCGGTGCTATTAATTCTTCAGCAGCCACATCAACGGCTTTTGCCACAAAGTCGAGCTCGCTAACCAAATTTAGAAGAAAATGATAAGGTCAGAAGTAATTAGCAAAACACTAAAAGTTTGTCACCGCGAACTTTGTCAACACCTAGTCGGTGGCACTCCATGCCGACATAAGCTAAAAAGATTAAAGTTCGAATTTACCATAGGTTTTCATGTTTTAACCAATATCAAGCATCGGGGACCCCATTCACTCTTTTCTTATGTCTCGGTCGGTGCCAAAACCAAAATGCACGAACCTGAAGCTAACCCTAGAATTGTTTCCACATGGAAAATCAACTTCTACCCCACAATCGCATTCTCAAAATTATCATTATATATCCTTCCCAACCCACAATACAAGTCTGTCATGAAGAGTGACGACATCGGAAGTAAGATAACCCCAAGCTCCATTTCCATTTCAATAGACTGTTTTAGGTGCGTATCCATCCACTAAAGCCAGTACCATCGGAGCATAAGACTTAATATTTCTATACAAATACATAATCGACATCTACAAAATTGATGACCAATAGCACAAATTCAAATGAAGGAATGCAAATTTAGCAAGAGAAAGGAGGAGATATGAATCGGTCTTACGGTGCTAGCATAAATGCCGAACAACCCAGTTCTATTGAAAATGCTGTTGAATGCCGAAAAAGATTGAATCTGTTGGTACTCATTCAACACACGGAGATCTGCGTATTCAAGATGACCAGATGCATTAATCTTAGGTAATGTGTTCCAAGGTTACAAGGTCTACTAGTCCAACAAAAGCAAGAGGGTGCATGAAGAACCGTGCTCATCAATCAATGAAAGCCTGAATATTTGATACCTTGCACCTTTGAAACAGAGAAACAGCTTGTCAACAAAATTAAGGTCGACACAACTTACACAGCACTGAATGCATTCCTTTTCCTAGGCCTCCAGCAAAAAATGAACCACCACCTCCCATAAGCATCTGCGGGACTAATGAAATGTCACCCATCTTGATTCAACCAAGGAAGCAAAAGTCGCAAGGGATCCTTATAGGACAAGCAACGACACAGAAACAACACTGTGATGGTCCACCAAACTCAGGAGGGTAAAAGATTTTAGTGCTAACCTGAATCACGGTCAAAATGACTGCATCCCTTTCCTTAATCCATCCACCAGGAAGTTCAAAAGCAAGAGCAATATGTGTGCTATGCACGGATAAAACAGAGGGACAAGTGACAATTTAGTTATTCCCTTTTCTATTCTCTTTTAAAAATAACTAGAGAAATACCCCTGAATTAGACTTGTCGAAAATCACCACCAACATACTTGGATGCCGGCTCTGCAGACGAGCAACATTAGGAAGGTCCGAAAGAAGTGGTTCTGCTGTGGACAAGAGCTCTTCATGCTCAAGCCCAGACGCAACAAGAACCATCTTAGGTGCTGTATAATTTTCCTGAATTTTAAATGTAAATAGTTTCTCAGGAAAACCAGGCATTGAAGATAGATACAAACCGCACTATGACAACTGAAAAAAATTTAAGCAAGAAAATGCTGGAGGAAATAGATTGCAGGGATGGTCTAGTGAATATATGCTCAAAAAATGCAGTGTTCAATAAGTTCCAGTCTTACTACCACAAATTCCTCCAATATGGTATTGTCCAATCGATTTAGTGCTGATTCGGGAGCTAAGAGAGGATTTGCCGGTGCACCAAAGCATAACCAGCAGAATGAATAGCCTCCAAAAGTAAGCCTTGAGGATTGTTAGAAAGTTCACTAAGTTCTACTTTCACCTTTTGTAGCTGCGTAACCAAACAAATGATTAGGTTAGAAACCAGGCCTAAAATCTAACAATTACAGAAGGGCAGAAGTAGAAGCAAAAGAACAACAGTAACACTAGTAGCGTTTTCCTTTTGAAGCTGTCAGACTTCCACATATACATGCATTTTTAAAAATTCGAAGTCCCTGCATGCTTAGTGGCACAGCAAAAGCATGCAGGTGTCATATTTTCTAATTACATGGATGCTTCAATTTTAACAACATGAATGCACACAACAAGGGTAGCCAAGTACATAAAACAAAGTTCAACCTATATTTACATTGAACTTTGCATTTCTTTTGACCATTCAAACCGATTACGCACATTCGGATCTTACTTTTTCCTCAATGTGATCACCACCAACAGAAACTAAACAAAGTGCCGTGGATATGCTCAGCACATCTTAATATTGCATGACATCTTAATATTGCACGAAAACCAAATGAACAAATCCATAATTACAACTAGGTCAACATCAGATGTAGAGAATTGACAAAGGTATAAACTTTAAAAGTGAATGTTCAAGTGAAAGACCAAAATTCAAAGGGCTAATTTTGGTGTACCTCTTCATTGACTTCCCAATCCAAGAATACAGGGTTCCTCACACTTGTCAATGAGTAACTCTACCATCTCAAGCGGAACATAAGTTTTCAAGGCATCGAAAGTGTAACCCATCTGCGCTCCTTGAGGCGAGGCAGCAACAAATCTCCTGATTTTAACTCCCGTTCCCATCATATTAGAGATCGATTCTCTCTCCACCTCGGTGTCTTTTCTTTCTATGTTCTTATCTCGCCGATGGCAACCCGACTTGAGGAAATGAAACAAACCATGAACAACCAAAATTCGCGTTAGATCTATGTAAAGCCTTGATCGGAGAACAAGGGAAGGAAAAAAAGAAAATGGAGGTTAACAAATTAGAACATGAACTCACCACCCACTATCAAAAGATTAAATTGATCAACACCCAATTCAGAGCTATGAAATGCCAAGTCTAATGGACTGATAAGTCCAGTTCTGTTTCCCTATGGAATGGGTAGGCGTCATTAGATAATACAATTGAGATGAGGCATGAACATTTGATTGTACTTAGAAACAAGTCTAATGGACTTACCACATATATTCATTCCGCTTTAGCTGATAAACTCTATTTACCGGCCATAATCTCTGCATTAACAACATCCATATCTAAAAAAAACAGAAGAAGAGAGATTAGATAAAATATTCAGTTATAGATATACAAAAAGAATTACAATATATAAAGATATAATCAATGTCACTTACCCAACTCAAATTTTTCTGCATTCTCGATGCACTCCTCAACATCAATCGGTACACGAACGGTCTCAACCAATCTTGAGTGCAAATCAAAGCTTCCACTACTTTGGGAGTTAAAGAACTTCGAAAGCCATCAAGCACACGACCCGATGTACTAAAAGTTGACTCGGAAGCAACGGTAGATACGGGAATGGATAAAATATCTCGAGCCATCAAAGAAAGGATCTTATATTTTGAGCCATTAGTCTTCCACCACATCAAAAGGTCAAGATTAAGATCCTTTTCATTTTTTTCTTGAAGATACTCATCAAACTCGGACTTGTTGTCATCACACCCTTGTTCATTTGAGTATAAAAACATTTTTTTCCAAACTTGGACGTCATACTTCTTTATTCTTTCACTACCACCCGAATCGACATTGGAAGCACTACCACTTGCACCCGAACTATGGCCACCAACATTTTGATCACTTGAAATAAGAGAAGATTGCTTATAAAATTCATATAAATGCTCCAATGCATCCTTCACCTTGTAATGTATCTCTTTAACTTTCAATTCATCATCATAGATTTGTCCATACAAGAAAGTCACATAATTCAACTTGACCCTAGGATCTAACACAACCGCAATCAACACCATCATATTCACTTTATCTAAGCTCCCATAATATTTATCAAATTTTTCTTTCATTTTCACACCTATATCTTGAAGCCTAGGATCCGAAGCATTGACCGCATCTTTCAAATATCTATACAAGAGAGCTATTCCATCAAAATAATCATTTGAAGTAACATACGAACTCCCGACATCCGATTGGTGGCATCATAGAATACTTTTAGAAAATCTGAAATAATAATAGCATTTTCCCAATCATCATTAATAGGAGTTTCATGGTTCAGCTCACTTGCAAAAGATATATTGTCTTCTTCCATTCTTTGGAAAGCTTTTCTGAACTTTATAGCTGTGTCTAACATGAGATAAGTGGAATTCCATCTAGTGGCAACATCAAGAACTACCGAACCCTTATAAGTGATCTTTTCACTCTTAATGCAAGTCTGAAATGCATTGGCTCTTGCGGGAGAACTCTTTACATATCTAACCACATTCCGGATACGTACAATAGAGTCACGTACCGTAGTCAAGCCATCTCTCACAATTAAATTCAATATATGAGCTGTGCATCTCATGTGCAAAACACTACCATCCAATATCAACGACTTTTCCTTGGAAAATTTATCCCTCAAATAGTTAATTGCAACATCATTCGAGCTAACATTATCCATAGTGATTGTGGACACCTTCTTTTCAATTCCCCACTCTTCAATACATTTTTCCACCATTCTCCCAATCTCCCTGCCCCTATGACTATGCATCACCACAAAATTGATGATTTTTTTATGCAACTTCCAATTTTCATCAATAAAATGAGCAGTGAGACACAAATAATTCAGATTTTGAATGGAACTCCATGTGTCGGTTGTGAGTGCGATCCTAGAATTAATCTGTCGAAAATAATTCTTCAAAGAAGTTTTTTCATCTAAGTACAACTTCACGCAATCTTTGGCCATTGTGAAACATAATATATATTTGAAGAGAGGTTGTAACTCACCAACAAATTCACGAAATTCAACTCGCTCAACCAAGGAAAAAGGTTGCTCATCAATGATGATGAACCGAGCAAGCATCCGCCTACAACGTTCTTGATTAAACGCCCATGTCGATAAGACACTACTGGTAGTAGAATCTCCTCCTGACTTGCCAGCCACGTCTACATTATGTGGTGCAAAGAACTTCTGTCTCTTATCTACGTTACGGGGAACCTCCTGCATGTGGTCAAGTGCTTCCTCATCACGAAGTACCGTTAGCAACACGATACTTAAGTATGGTCCCACAATGAATGCATTTCACTTGATTTGGTTTTCCATCCTTATCATTAATTCTAGTATAATGATTCCAGCATTCCGATGTATATTTCTTATCAAGAGGAAGATGACAACCGGCCTTACTTGTGGCACTCGTGGTAGGGGGTGCCTCTTCTTCATTTTCATGGCCAGATAACTCCAATTCCGTGATCGGACTCATCTCCTCATGTCCCTCCACCTCCATTGATGTGTTATCTTGATTCATTAACTTTGCATTACACAACAATAACAGAATATAATTAATTTAGTTGATAACAATGTTAACACAGCATAATACAGCATATCAATGATGAATAGAAACATAATACAGCACTTTTATACATAAACTAAGTCTATTATGTTGAAATACAGCATATCAATGGTGTATAAAAACATAATACAGCACTTTTATACATAAACTAAAACATAATACAGCACTTTTATACATAAACTAAGTCTATTATGTTGAAATACAGCATATCAATGGTGTATAGAAACATAATACAGCATGAACCATGGGAAAGTAGACCAATTTAGTCTTTATTTCATCACCTACCTTTGAACCAGAAATATTGCAAAGCTGTCTCACTAAAATCTACAAGTGATGTTGAAATTTGATGGTTCGACAAAGTGTCGAAAAGCCCTTGACTGAGTCAATGACAGCTCTGCTGCTTTGGGACAGCAGGGAAAGGAAATTTAAGGCCAAATATGTGAACCTCAGCACAAACATCAAGACATCAAGAAAAACAACAAGACGGTTTTAACTTCGCCATCACAATGACATCAGCCAAATTAAAATCATCCAACTGTATTATATAATTATAAGCGAGACATCAACTAGTGAAATAAGAAACTAGCTTTGACTTCTAAAGCCAATTGATATTTCTTCATTTTCGCTATGATAAATACAGATACAATAATAGACTAACAGTAACATCGTATTGTCAAAGAGGCTTAAATTTTCCAATATTTTTTGCCCCAAGAAATTCGACCTACTAATTTGGCGGGTTACAAGTTACAAAATATTACTCACATGCAAAATTAACTAAATATAAACATGGATCACGTCTATATTTATAGCTCACTAATCAGAAGATTGGTTGGGGGAAATTTCCTCCCGTCCTACTAAGAGTAAAGGAGAACACAACACTATAAGAGAATAAACGATTTAGCAAGCATTCATTGGATTTGTGCAGTACTCAATCAACAACCTTATCAATGAGTCTCACATGTGTTAGGGAGAAGAATCCGAAACCACATCATGCCATGAGCGCATCATTCATCAAAAAGCTATTATAAAATCTGCGTTTGGATCATGGGGTAGATTATTCTAATCGAAAAGCTTCAATTTCTAACTGCCAGAAAGTTACGGCAAGTCACGATGAGAACTGGAGATATCCCCTAAAGAACACACATCATCCAAATCTCGGTTGCTGCGTCTTTAGACAATGATGTCTATGCCCCATGTTTGATCATGTTGTTCTCTTATTTCTCAAAGAATGTCCAAAGAGCTACGGTTATCCTACACGTACCCTCGCTCACCACATTGCTTTCTCATATTTTACTCATTTTTTTTGTCATTCCATCAAACATTTATAGCCCTATTATATCATCAAGACAGTGTTGGTTGACTGATATTTAAGCTAACTTTTTCCTAAAAAAAAAAAGAAAAGGATAATTGACAGAAAAAGCGGGACAATGAGTCAGCGATGCTCTAGTTTACTTTCTTTTGTACAACTCTAACTATTCTTGTTGTTAAGTAACAGTTAACCTACCCAAGAGCCCTCTTAGCAGAAGAGTGATGTTAAAAAGCTAGATATAGTGAAAAGTAAAAGCAAACGCTAACCTAAAATATGAATGGAAGGCGAGTGACGTCGAGGGCGAGCGACAGTGGCGTCGAGGGCGATCAGCGAGCCAGAGGTCAGCGGCGGTGGCGTCGAGGGCGAGAGGAGGTGGCCTTGAGCAGTGGTCAGCGAGTGGTGGCGTCAATGATGAGTGACGATGGCGTCGACGGTGAGCGACGGTGGCGTTGAAGGCGATCGCGAGCCGAGGTCGGCGCGATAGCGCGTCGAGGCCGAGAGGAGGTGGCCTCGACCGGGGGTCGCGAGCGGTGGCGTCGAGGTGAGCGACGGTGGCGTCGAGGGCGATCGACGAGCCGAGGTCGGCGGTGGTGACCGGTGCCGTCGAGGGCAAGAGGAGGTGGCCTCGAGCGGGGGTCGGCGAGCGGTGGTGTCGAGGCCGAGCAACGGTGGCATCGAGGGCAAACGGTGAGCCGGGGCCCGAGGTCACCGCGGTGCCATCGAGGGTGAGCCAAGGTGGCCTCGACCCTCGAGCAGAGATCAACGGCGGTGGCGTCGAGGGCGACCGGCGGTGGCATCGACTTGAGCAGAGGTGGAGAACGGACGAGCGAAGAGAGAGAACTGTGAGTCTGTGAGTGAAACGAAGTGAAAGTGTCGTGTGGAAGAGAGAGAACAACTTTTAGGGTTTCTGATTTCTGTAGACCTAATTCGACTGATTTGGGGCTTTTTAGTTTTTACTTTTAGTCCTAACCGGACCGGTTACGGTTCGGTTCCGGTTCCCGACGGCGGTTCGGTTCGGTTCCGGTTCCCGCATCGGTTCGGTTCCGGTTCTGGTTCGGTTCGGTTCCGGTTCCCAAAAAGGAACCGGGAACCGGAACCGGCCTCCTCAGAACCGGAACCGAACCGGACCCTCCTCCGGTTTGGTTCCGGTTCCGTTCTACCCGGAACCACGCTCACCCCTAGGAACAACCACCTGGTTTTGAAGACCCAAGGAAACTAGACTCAGTATTCAGATTGAAAAAGGCTTTATATGGTTTAAAGTAAGCACCTCAAGCTTGGTACGACAGGCTGAGTAAGTTTTTAATTCAAAACGGCTTTGTCAAAGATTAAGTAGACACTACACTGTTTATCAAAAGAGAAAGCAAAATTTTTCTGCGTGTTCAAATATATATTGATGATATTATTTTTGGATCCTCGATGAAAGTCTGTGCAAGAAATTCTCTAAGTTTATGCGGGATGAATTTGAAATGAGCATGATGGGTGAACTAACCTTCTTTCTCGGGCTTCAAGTGAAACAAGCGAAGGAATGAACTTTTATTCATCAAGAAAAATATGCTAATGATCTTGTCAAAAAGTTTGGACTGGAAAATTGCAAAAAGACTAATATACCAATGTCAAGTTCCTTGAAGATAGACAAAGATGAAGGATGAAAGAAAGTTGACCAGAAGCTATACAAAAGTATCATTGGTTTACTTCTTTATCTTACCGCTTCTAGACCCGACATTTTGTTTAGTGTTTGCATTTGTGCCAGATTTCAAGCGATCCTAAACAATATCATCTAAGTGCTGCAAAGCGTATTATCAAATACATTGCCTCAACTTCAAACTTTGGTCTCTAGTATTCTAAAAATGGAGACTTTACTCTTCTTGGATACTCGGATGCGAGACCTAGCCGATGTATAGTTGATAGAAAGAGCACATCGTACTGTCAACTACTTGGAAGCAAAACAATGTCTTGGTTTTCAAGGAAGCAAAATACGGTAGCTCTTTCTACAAGAGAAGTAGAGTATGTAGCTCTTGGAAGTTGTTGTTCACAAATTCTGTGGATAAAACAACAGTTAAGAGAATTTGGAATTGAAGATTCATGCACCGAGATTAAGTGTGAAAACACCAGCGCAATCAATCTCACCAAGAATCCAATTCTTCACTCAAGAGCAAAACATATAGAGATTCGACATCACTTCATTAGAGATCATGTTAAAAATGGAGAAGTTTCGATTCAGTTTGTTGACTCAAAGAATCAACTGGCGGATATATTTACAAAGCCTTTGGAGAAAAATTAATTTGAAGTTATTCGTTCCGGACTCAATATCTTAAGGTTTGAAGAAGTAAAAGTCTAGAGACACTCGGACTCGGACAATCAAGATTTTTTACTGTAAGTTATTTTATTTTCTCTTAGATTAAATCTCGAAAAGGTACGATCATCTATCCATAATTGATTTTTGCTATTTTCAATTTCCGTGATTATTGCAATCTTTCCTTTTAAAAAAATGAGTTATTTTTAAATGACAGTTATCTAATTTCTTTAAAAGGCAGTTATTTTTAAAAGGCATCTTTATACTTCCTTTTTACAACGTTTTGTATGTCTCTCTTCGATTATCTTATATATTGTCGGTTCCTCTTCGTTTTACTCACAAAAACCCTAAAAGAGCATCGATCTTCCACTTCTATCTTCTTCTCTTATTTAATCATCGAAAAGTTGTCATCTTTTTGAGAAAACAAGCTTGGAATCTTTCAAAGATTGTGAAAGATGTCGTCTCAAAGGAAGTCTTTGAGGATCATGAACAGGGGACCGCAGCAAATGCGTGAGGGCCTACGCACTTTGATCTCACCTAGGAAAAAGAGTCTCCTAGTCAGCAGCGAGCCCACAACATTCTCGTAGCGTCCATCTCCTCCATCTAGACCTCGGGATGTTGCACATCGAGAAGAGGAAGAAATAATCGAAGACGCAGAACCCGTAAGAACTTTTAAGCCCTCTTTTACCTACAAACTTTATCGTGCTTTGAAGAGAGGTGGAACTCCTTTGAACTACATTGATGAATTTATGAAAGACAAAGGGTATAAAAATGAAACCTTCTTTTTACGCACAATGGAACGATTGGGAATTACCCCTACTAGGTCGGCGGAAGAGGCAATGGCAAATATCCCAAGCAATCCACGTGTTGGAAGGCTGAATCAGCCAAATGGGAATGATGATGACAAGTTGTACAGTCAGTTTAAACCGAGAATGGGTGTTGCGGCAAAAATTTGAAGCAAAATGACACACTTGTTTCGATCGGAGGAACATAAGCAACTATACTTTAAGTTGCAGAAGCGTGGGGTGATAAACCCTAGAAGTGTGGATTTTGATTTTCTTGACTCTGTGAACGTCAATCTGCGGGAAAAATTCAGTCTTCTTCAACTTGAACAGTTTTGTTCTAAATCTACAGAAGCTTATGTTGAACTCACTGCTTATTTCTATTCGAGATCAGGACTATGTAGTGGACATAGATATGTTGGCTGATGTGATTGGGGTTGAAAGAGGGAGATATCAACCTATCAATGTGTCTATTGCTCATGCAACGTTGGAGCTTGTTAAGGATAGAAGGACAGAGGGAAAGATTTCATATTTGAGGATGAATGCGTTCAACATTCTACTTCACAAGATTGTGATTAACGCCTCAGACCAAAATCTACTTCAAAGACCAACGTTTCAAACTCGAAGGCAAAGCTGATGTATGACATCAATGCTGGGAAAAAATTCCTTCTTCCACACACTATTATGTTCCACATGTACAGAGCAGTGGTGAAAGACAATGGTCAACTTCCTTATCCAACTCTTGTGACTAAGTTATTCAAACATTTGAACGTTCAGCCTCCCCGGATTCTTTGTGTTAGAACTTGTGATCAAATGGTGGTGGGACTGAAAATGGTTTCTAAAATGCGTCTGAAGGAACTCAACAAGGCGTTGGAGAAATTCAAGGAGAAAACCCCTGTCAAGTCTCATCAAATCTCTTCGGCTGCAAAAAGAAAAGGGAAGGAGCCCATGGTTGCTCCATCCAAGAAAAGAAGAGCTCTCATCATTGAGGATGAAGAAGATGAGGATGACATCACCACTTCGTAATGGCTTTGAAGAACTTGAGTCGATCTATTACGGAATCAACGGAGAGACAAGAAAAAGACACGAGATGAGACAGAACAAAGGACTAGAGAAAGAGAAAATTTGGAAGCAGAGGAGAAAGAAACATAAGAGAGAGAAGCAGAAGAAAGAGATGTAGAGGAGGAAAGAATTGAAGAAGAAGAAGAAGAAGAAGAAGAAGAGAAGAGGAGATCAAGTGGAAGCAGTATGAGGAACACTCTTCTCCACTTGAAGGCATGAAAGCGGGGAGATCATGAGAAAAGAGGAATGTCCTCATACCCTACCACCAGTGAAGGAGTAAGCCGCTCTCCAGTAGATCCAAAGGACATTTATCCCTCTCAATTTCCTGAGGAGGGACATGATGTTTCACGCCCAATCTGCGTGACTATGCTGATTTACCATTATCTGCCTTTACTCCGTCTGATTGTGCAGTAGCCAGTACTCATACTGATAATTTAGCAGATTTTCGCAGAATTCTTGATGTTCTCTTAGAGATGCAGGGTCAAATATATGCTTTAGGATGCGAAGTACAAAATTTGCAGACTGTAGGTCAAGTTTCTTCAGTTTCTTTGAATGATCAAATCCAAGCCCTTGCTCTTCAAGTTCAAGCAAATGCTAAGGGTGAAGATGTGGCTCAACGAAGGAGGAATTGAAAAAGCTGGAAGGCATTGTCCGAGTTAATGAGAGATTTTTAGCTTGTTCGTGTTCCCAAGCAATCTTAATTCCATTATCTTTCCATCTCTACCTTTTTAATGATGATAAAAATGGGGAGAGATGTGATGCGGATTTGGACTTTTTGAACTCTTGACTTTTATGATATTTATTTTTTACTTGACTTTTGTGTTTGACTGTTTGGCTTTGGATTGGATTTGGGTTTGACTGTTTGAACATTTGTTTATCTTAAGTACTATTGATATCTTATGTCTTTGCTCATCTACAAGACTAACCTATTTTCTGTGGTTGCAGATTATAGTGTTATCACTAAGCCATTTATCTTTATGAGATATCCATATTTGATTGAGTAATGTTTTGCGGGTCAAAGTTATCCAAATCAGTAGGAAAGTTTTGTCATCATAAAAAATGGGGAGATTGTTGGAGAAAACTTCATTGAATGTTTTGAAGTTGACAAAACGTTTCCATCAATCTAGTTTGAAGATTTGCAGACTCTACTATTTAAAGTTTGAAGACCTCCGGACTGCCAGACTTAAGACTCAAAGTCTATTCTCATTGACAGTTTCTAGTCCGTCGAAGAAGGCTTATCCAGGACTGGATGTTTCGTTAAGGATTTGACCTTATCGATTGGAAAAGATCTCTTGGCTGTATATGGCATGTCGGAATCATTTATTCAAATCAAGATTGATTCAAGGATTGAGGATCCGATGATTTGCGAAGTATACTTAAAAGGTTATACTTATGGAAACCGAGATCCCGATTGTATGGGCGAGCGGGATTGATGGGCTATCGTCATGTTCCTTAAATAGCTCGAATGATCTTCCTAATTGATTCTGTCCAATGAGTAGATTGGAAGAACTCCTTTGATAAGTGCCAACGGGTATGATGGCATAAAGAAGTATATAAGGAAGACGTTCCGGTTGTTCGAGTATGTACGCGATAGAAGAATTCCAAAGTCGAAGCTCTTTGTTATTAGTCAATTCATTTGTTGAGCGAAATCTTGTACGCAAAAGAGAGTCTATATCTTTGAGAAACCTTGAGGAAGTGTGGTAAAGTCTCTACACTTTGTGGAATCAATGGAAAGCT
The DNA here is from genome assembly GCA_014182585.1 of Eucalyptus coolabah. Classification (NCBI taxonomy): domain Eukaryota; kingdom Viridiplantae; phylum Streptophyta; class Magnoliopsida; order Myrtales; family Myrtaceae; genus Eucalyptus; species Eucalyptus coolabah. Next base: position 47,560,356 of record CM024624.1, read on the forward strand.
TTGTAACAACTCTTTTGTTCATAGTGAAATCCAGCCGGTGGGCTGTCGGTCTGAGAAGATTGGATGTAGGCTTGGATTAAGCCAAACCACTATAATTTATGTGTTCATTTTCTCTTCGTACTCTTTTATTTTGATCATAATTCGTTTTGTTAAAAAAGACGAACTTCCTTTCTATTGTCAATTGGTACTGCTCACTTATCACGAGAAATTGTTTTTACACCTATTCACCCCCTCTAGGTGCTTATACTAGCTATCACAGCTTGTTCTCGAGAACTATAGTTGGGTTTCTCATTGGTATTTTTATAAAAATTCCGTTTATATTGCGAATTATGAATGATTTTGAAAATGTTTCCTAAAATTTATCGCATGTATTGCATACGAAAGTGATTAACTTTGTAAAATATTTTCATCATCAATGAAATTTGGCCACATAAATTATCGTCAATGATGAAAATTATTCTCGTTAACTAATTATTTCAACAAATATAAGTGAATGTTTTTAAGAAAATATTTTCTAAATTATTAGCCATTAGTTAAAAAGCGAAGATGTTTTTGGTATTTTCGTATCCACCCCCACCATACCAAATACGACGACTAGTGGGGCTCCCCACAAGTGATTATATTAAAAAATGGGGGGGGACAAAAAATCACCAAAATTCCAAACTTTGCCCAAAATGATAAATTTACCCCAAACTTTTCTTTTTTGTGACATGAAAAATTCCAAATTTTGCTAATCACAACACATTTACCCCACCAAGGACATTTTCATCTTATTTTTCAGTTTCTTCTTCTTCTTCTTCTTCTTCTTCTTCTTCTTCTTAGGCGACCCTCGCCGGTGTCGAGTGAAGGCAATCTCCTCCAAATTTGGCCCGGCAAAGGCCGCCCTTGCTAGATTTGGTAAGGGTTGTCCTCGTTGGGCTGGCAAGGGCAACACCCAGCGAGGGCAACCCTTGCTTGAGTCCGGCTTCCCTCCGTCATGGCTAGCGGTGGGAAGAGAGAAGAAGAAAAAAAAAGAAAATTTTTTTATAAAGTAAAAGACGAAAATAACTTATAATTCAATGTAAATGTGTCACACATATATAAGTTTAGGGTTTTTGTGTCACGAAAAAAGAGTTTGGGATAAATTTGTCACTTAAGCGCAAAGTTTGGGATTCTCGGTGGCTTTTTCCCAAAAAAAAAAAAAAAAGAAAAGAAGAAAATATTCCTCAAAATAATGTGTCATTACTGGCTGTGGACATTGTTCTGGTTTCAATAGAGTTGGTGGAGAACTATCGGTGTCCAGTGGTCCATGGTCGATGCTGTTTTCAGTAATAACTTGTCATAGTCCGTAAGATTTTATTTTAAATTCATTTATTTTCACGATTAACCCAAGTTTCAACATCCTTGACAATCTAACGTCGCTCCTCGCCATTAGAGCAAAGATTATGTTAACGGGTGTCTCATGGATAATAGTTAACTAATTGATAAAGGAAATTTAATTATTTTCAATACACTGATTTTCTCATATTATGCATAATCAGTACTTTGAGAATTGAACTATCTAAATGAAATGCTTGAGACACTCATTAATAGTAAAAATAGAGAAACGTTCCTAGTTAAATGATCTATCATAATTAGGGGTGTTAGAATTGAATCAAAACCAAAATCGAAACCGAGCAGAACCGAACCAAAGTTTGTGCATTTTTGGTTTGGTTCGGTTTTCGGGTCAAATAATTGAAAAGTAACCATTCTTTTTTCGGTTTGGTTCTGTTTTTGGTTCGGTTTGGTTAACCGAAACTGAACCTAACCGAACCGAAATTCTCAATAAAACCACGCAACTTAAAACCTCTCTTCTTTCTTACCCTTTATTTAGTTTGGTTCCAACAAGTAAGACAAAAATAAGAAATCGAAAACCGAACCTAACTAAGTTTTCAATTCGGTTCGCGTTAGATTCACACCTTATCGGCTTGGTTCGGTTCGGTTCGGTTTTTCTGGAAATCCGAACTGAATCAAATCGTTGACACTCCTAAATTACATTCTTTTACCCACAGCTTCCTTTTATTTTCCCAGCGAAACTAGTTCTATTTGACACCTCAAAAAGAAAAGAAAAACTGAATAAATTGAAGGAAAGTCTTCAGACTCCTGAAGAGGAGAACTGTGCTTATTCAAGAGGACCAACACCATGTTTAACTAAAGTACACACCTTGAAAATCAACACAGATGGAGCTTTCTTAGGATGATGCAACGAAAGGGGTGGTCTCGGGGCTCCTTAGAGATAACACAGGCGCTTTACTGGACGGTTTTGCTATGAAAGTTCCGTCTTTATCGCTGATTCAGACAGAAATTTTGGCTCTGATTGAAGCTCTAAAGCGGTTTGAGCCGAGGAGAGAGAGTGATATGGAGGATCGAGACCGGCTGTGCTGAGCTAGTGGACAAACTTTAAGGGAAGACGCACGTGTTGTGGGAGCTAGATACGCTGATTGAAGAGGCTAGGATCTGAATGGCCCAATTTAAGTCCATCTTGCTGGCCCATTGTTATAGGTCTGCAAGCAAAGTGGCTAAATGAGTCTCGAAGGCCCATCGTTCAAATTCCCTTTCATCTTTTTCGGATTTTTATGTTTGGACACCTTTATACTGGGCTTTTGTTTAAGAACTCTTGAATTTCAATGACTATCGAGAAATATTTCAACAAAAAAAAAAAAAAATAATAAAATCACAAGACGAGAAGGAAAATGCATGAACTTAATCAAACACCTCAAAGTCAATTTGACTCTCAAGATTGCCAGATTTTTTCATCGCATGTGATGCACCCAAATTTCATCAATATCTTGAGAAAATCCTCCGATAATGTTCCGTTTGGTAATATATTTGTAACACTATTTGTAAATTCTGAAAAAAGATGATACAATCATATAATCTGCTACTGGCCAATCGGGTATATTGACATAATTTGGCAATAGCGTTAGCAAATTACCACCATCAATGTTCCAATAACTTACTAATTGTGAACATATATTTATCACTCAAAACTACATCATAACGATAGCTAGGAATTTGCTATCGGATTTGTCAATAGTAATTTTTTTTATTTCATTGATAAATTATAACTAGTTACGTGCCCCTTGTAAAATCTAATAGCTGGGGTAATCTACTATTGACGGAAAAATTATTATTTTATTGGTAACTTGTAAATGATCAATCATATTGACAAATTGCCGGTAGCTATGCAGTGGAAGGGAAGGAGCCTAAATCGATCTCCTTATTTTCTTTTTTAAAGAAAAGCAGAACAAAGATATTAGATTCTCAAATAAGACTAAGCAGCCACCGATCGTTTCGACGCACCTTTGACCCATTTTTATTAAGACCGAAAAGCTATCTTATCAGAAGTAGAGCCTAGTTGTTGTTATCAAACAAATGATAGAATGGAAAATGTTGAAGAACCACCCACTAGTAGGGATATGGGTGGAGTCTTGCTCAGTAAAGAGAGTTGTAGATTCATATAAAAGGAGAAGAGCCTTTATTTACTTGATATCAAAACTATTAGAAACTGTCCTAAGACATTCTAAACCTTGCCCACCTCACAATCGAATTTCTATAGCCTAGCTTCCTACTAGCAACTCAAAATAAAGGATGGAAAACTTCCACCCAAGACACAGCACTTCTGACTCATTAGGATAGCTTTAAGCAAGGAAAATTGTCTTGCGGCTTTTTACTTACCGTAGATTTCAAATTTACTGCCAACATTACATATTTACCATCTGCGGAACAAACTGCTTCAATTTCAGAAATCTGCCAAATCAGTATATGGACTCAATGCCAAAATGCTTGAAACATCCTGCAATTGCGTTAGTCCATCCAAGTATATCCCTATGACATGCTTCCCACAATCGTCCTATAAACGTTCGGAAATTGTAATCGATGGTCTCCGCTTTGCAGCAAGAGACAGGAGAACAAATGACAATGGACTAACCGAGAGGGCTGGTTACAAGTCGAGAGATGCAGAATATAATGTACAGCAGTATTATTCAACATGGAGAAAGCAAAATCTACGCTTCATATAAGTCCTGGATGAACAGGATGATAGGCCTTCCTTCCATCAACTGAAGAGACCTTGTTACACAGCATCAAGAAGAAGGAAAATCTAACAGAAGTTTGGAATAAGAACAGGCAGAAATCACAAGGGAAGGCGCAAGGTGCGGCGCACTTGCTTATCAAGGTTGACAAAACGGCACTTCGCCCTTCGTTTTCTGTCTAACCATCGCACCCACGTAATGCGATGCTGTTGATCCCTCTCAGTTTATCTTCACCAGTGCCCTTGATCTTCAACTTGCATGTCGTCCTGAAGAAGTTCAAAACCGAACTCCCTTCCCAATCCAATCCCAGAGTAATCCGAAGAAATGTGGATTCTGGATCATCATTTCATTATTTAATAGGAACATGAGCTACCGCCTATCTGATGTTTCAGCAGGCAGATATGTTGAAGTGACACAATCTCTTGATTGAGTTACCACCGATCAAATTACCGACTAATTGATAGGACAACAATAGCAAGTAATGGCTCATTCAATCATGGTTAATTAGTTTGACGTTCAACTAGTAGCATGATGGCATATGAAGAATTTCACATTCGCGCAAAAATTACTTATGTATTTACGTATCACAGTCCTGTTTTTGCCTTGAGTTTCATGGAAATCTTCGTTGGGGCATGATACTATATTGTGCAATGGGGTGCCAGCATAAAAATATACAAACAGAGACGTATTCAAATGTCAACTTAGCACTACAGCATGTTGTGTTACTTACAAACTAAACTGTCTTTCAATAACTTATTAGTTTTATATGTTTCCTTTTACAGGTTTTATTTTACACACAGCCGACGTGTCTGATTCTATTATGAAAATTTAATTTCTCCAAAGAATCCCTAATAACAAACAATTCTGGAAACCTGGTACTTTCGATGAAACCTCGAGATAACAGACTTAGACAATTTGGATGTGCTTGCTTACTCACATGAAGCAGTGCAGTAATACATCTTATTACATCTAAATGATAAGATAAAAAATTTAAAACTTAGTTAGAACACAGGTGTAGATTGCACGAAATAAGAAAAGTTTATTTCGGGCTTATTTCGGGCAATTGATTTTCTCAAGATTACTCCATGTCCAATCCAGCATGACTGTAACACAGTCCTGAAATTCGGATCATCAGGTTTCTCCCAGAATTTCGGAGTCAATACTAATAAAAGTACTAGCGTGCAAATTCCTATGCCACAAAAATTTACTAAGTCCAGCTTGGTGAATCCATCAACTTGTAGATCAATGTTTCTCGCAAATAGTTTTTGCTCTCAATAGAAAAAGAACTGCTGGAGTTGGTTCATGCTGATGGTTTATAGATCAATGCAGAATCAGACAGTGCATTAAACCGAGTACTTCAGTACCAACCACATTTTCACAGTCCACCTGATAATTATTTGTTGAATCTCATCTTTACCTCAGAAGAAGCACAGATTAAGTAGATCATAACAGCGGGAAAGAGAAATGTCGCTGCAAGAAAACAGGAAAAAAGAAATGGAGAAAACTAACAAAATTGAATATTCACCTTGGTGACGCTGTCAGAAATAATAAGGTCTACCAATTGTAGATGCAGAGAGAAAGTGCAGTAGTTACCTAGGAGAAAGAAATAAACTCCAACCTCCTTCAATTGAAAATTGAGAGCATCCTCCACAGCTTGCTTTAAAATTACAATAAGGATCAAACACTACATTGATATTGGTGCGGACAATCACAGTGCTTCGAGCAGCAACTTTTATAGTGCCCCTCACAGGGCTCATCCTGATTGTTGCAAATGTCATTGATTTCCAGACTTGTGCAGTTTGATAGGTCCGGGTTCCTCTCAAGAGAATGGCATTCAGACAAAGAAAACCTTCTCAATTGTGATGCTTGTTCGAGACCATCAAGGTTCTTCATGTTGCAGCCAGATATCTTCAACACTTGCAGGAGCCTTAGGTTCCCAAGACCAAGAATTTCCGATGCATCGCAGTCACAGAGCTCCAATTCGGACAGAGTTTCCAGATTAGAGAAATCCACCGTCTGGCTCTTGCAATTCTTGAGAAGCAGTTTTGACAAGCTTGAGGGAAGTTGTGGGAGGTTTAGCAGGTTTATGCAGGACAAATCAAGTGTTTTAAGTTGAGTAAGAGCATTAAACCCTTCTGGTAGACTTGTAACATTTGGAAGGCAAAGCTTTAGGGTTTCCAAGTGAGATAAACTTAATATCCAGCCAAAGCTTTCCATTTGGGGCAGCTCATAGGAAGGTGTGTCCTCCTCATCAGGATCATTAACCAATTCCAGATCTTTTAAAATTGTCAAATATGAAAAATCTGGAACTGTCTTCATGTTATTGGTTCCCCAATGCAAAGTCACTAAGCTAGATGGTAATCCTGGTAGAGTCTGAAGCTCATCACAGCCAAGCAAATGGAGAGTCTGGAGATGAGAAAGCTTAAAAATGCTCTCCGGTAGGTCACGAATCAGGGTAAAGGATAAGTCCAAGATTCTCAAAGACGATACCCCTAAAATGTCATATGGAATATCCCCTTTCAAACTCTGGCAGTCAGAAAACGTTATGATTTGCAACTTCCCTAGATTAGCAATATATTTAGGGAATTTTCTTATGCGAGTATCATTCATTCGCAGCACCTCCAATCTATCCAAATTTTTTATAGATTCTGGCAATATCTTAATTTTGGTCTTTGACAGATCCATTTTCTTTAGTGACTTAAGCATCCCAATGGAGTCCGGAAGTCCAGTTATTTGCGGACAGTCTCTTAAAGACAGCTCTACAAGTCCCTCCAACAATCTAACATTGTTCGGGAGTCCTCGGATAATGCACTCATCCAATGCAAGATATGACAGAGACCTCAAACAACCAATATGCTCGGATATTTCAGCCAAATTTTTGCAGCTGGAAGCACTAAGAGTTATAAGTTTCTGCATAGAACCTCTTAAGAAATGAAGGTGACATATGGAAGTTTTATCAATCAAAAGCTCTTCCAAATTATCCAAGGAACCCATCTCCTTCGGCAGCCGGAAAATCCGAGTGAACTTGATGTTAAAAGACTTCAAGCTTTTCAAATTACCAATGGATTTGTCAATAAGTGACAAATAAGAACATCCTTCAAGAATCAGTCTTTCCAATTTGCTATCAGCTGGGAAGCATGGCGTTTTAAATAATTGACTGCAACCAGTTAGGTCCAAAACTTTCAATTTTTTTGCCTTCTGTGGAACAAAGAGGTAGAATAGGTTCAGTTTCTATTAGCTAGTCTTCACCCAAAAAAAAAAAAAAAAAAAAATGAAAAAGGAATGTGTCTCATACCTCCATTATTTGTGTCCAACCTTCCCAGTTATCTGCCACTGCGCTTAATGATAGATCAAGAATGACCAACTTCTCTAGGCACAAAATAAGAGGCTCAGAGCTCTTATGGCACCCTCGCCAATGAAGCCACCTTAATTCTGAAAGGAGAACAGTAAAATTTCCTCTCATATTAGCTCGATCCAAATTGAGGAACCTTAGTTCCGATAGTGGGCCAGATTCGTCAGATGTGAAACAGGCATTGGATCCTTCATCGAAGGTGAGACCAAGGGCTTGAACTTTTGAAGTACCCTATCAGTAAATGAATCGGAATTGAACTTTGTCATAGACTGTCTGTGTTTTTCTTTTTTTTTTTTTTTTTTTGGTAAAAGGTAATCATATTAAGCTAAAAAATATTTACAACAAAAATGGCACCAAAACATACTCATAATGAACAAAGGCATAATGAGTGGAAGGGTGCCACAGAAAGAAGAAAAGGGAAGCCAACAAGGCACAAAACGTGGTTAAGCTGCACAACTACGGCCACATCCAAAAGACGGACCAAATAGAAGAAGGTGACCAGCTGGCCAAACAATGGCAACCCAAGCTAAAACAAACAAAACGTCATCGCCCAAACGGAAAGGACGAGACAACCGACAAGAAACAAGACTGTCTGTGTTTTTAACACTTCTACAAATTGAAATTTTTAAGGGAACTGCATAAACTAAAAGAAAAATCATCTGCAGGTAAAAAAAGAAGAAGTGGTACTGGTTTTCAGGTTTACCTCCCTGCTCCATAGGGTGGATAGGGCTTGATTGTGCATCCACAACCTACTTCGATTACAAGGCATGGGATCTTCATTTTCCACAATACTTCTGCCTAGAGTTCTCAGTAGATCATGCATCCATAGCTCCTCGTTTTCTCCAAGTTTCACCAAAGACAGGAAACAAAGAGCCTGGATCCCGCTATGAGGATAAAGATTACAGTCTTGCCACATGTAAAAGGCAATTCTCCAATCCTTTCCAATCAGAAAATATGCTATATCCAGAAATATTTGCTTTGCATGTTCCTCTAAAGCATCGTAACTTTTCTTTAGCACATGTTCAACTTTCTCATGAAGAGGAGCTACTTTCAATTTATTCAACGTTTCTTCCCATATATCCCTGGATTTTTGCCGCAGATACGAACCTATCAAGTCAAGTGCCAAAGGAAGTCGCCCAAGAGCCTCTATGATGTTCATGGAAAGTCTTTCAAAGCCCTTGTCAGGAAAATCCCTTCTAAAAGCCCGCTTAGAAAACAATTTGAGAGCTTGTTCTTCTTCCATTGGCTCAACCTCATATGTTTCAGCCTCTTCAAACCTCGAAAGGATGTTGCTGTTTCTAGAAGTCACAATAATCCTGCTTCCGGGACCAAACCAATTAAGTTCCCCAACGAGTACATCAAGTTGGCCATCATCTTCCACGTTGTCAAGCAGAATGAGGACCTGCTTAGTGCGAAATCTGTTTTCAAGAACTGTCATAGCATCATCGGAACACCGCAACGTCACATTTCTGTTTTGGAGGTCTGAGATTAATTGATTTTGCAAGGACAAGATCTTGTCATGTTCATGGCTTTTTGGAATTTCCTTAAGATGACTATAACCTCCAAAGTAATAACAGAGTTCATTGTAAACAACTTTTGCAAGAGTGGTCTTGCCAACCCCCAATACCATATATTCCGAGGACTCGAACCTTGCTGTCACATATTTTAATTACTTGTCCATTGCGATGCACAACCCTGAGCTTTCTCATAATCTCTTGCACGTGACGGTCGTCTCTGACTAAATATTTCGTCACAGTTAGTCGACCCCTCTTCAGCTTTTGCTGAACAATTGGGATGAGTTCGTCTATGATCTTGGAATGATGCCTACAGATGGAGACATGACGAGAAAGTTAATCAGAACAATAATCATACAGCAGAGCAAAGCAGAATATGCAGGGTTGAACCAGCAGTAACGCCCCATGAGGCAAGCTTGGTCTGAAATCCAAAAGGCTAAGTGGAATTGCGAAATAAAAAAGCTTGAAAAGAAAAATAATGTCAGAGAGAGCATGATTGGTTTAGGAGCCAGTACTTCAATTTTGCAAATCAATTTTAACATTGAATGGGATTACCCGCCGTGTATTTTCGCCGTTTCAAAACCCTTTAACGTTCCAATCTCTTTCAGAGCTAGTTTCCACGTCTTGATTGTCTCAGGATCAACCCCATTCCTCCTGTGTTTGGAAAAGCTCTCCTCAAAAGAATAGTCCTCTTTCAAACTTGAGGGGTTGATTTCATAGAAAATGGGAATGATTTCTTTACTCATTTTTCGTTTGCAATCTAATATTTGGACCAACTCCATGAGGCAGCTTTCACTGGAAGCATAATCCCTGGAGATGATGGGAATCAAAACCTCTGATCGTTTGATCATCTCAATCAGCACGGGCTTGATCGGGTCACCCAAAAACAGGTCATCATCGTCTCGAAAGACATTTATCCCAACATCTTTCAAGCTTCTATGGAGGGAATCTGTAAAACTCTTGCGAGTATCCGGTCCTCTAAAACTCAAGAACACCTCGTAGGTGTTTCCAGCCAAGACAGAGCTTGGTGAGGACAACGGAAAGGGCAATTCCTGTCAAGTGAGTAAATTGAGTTTTATCACATCCAAACTCGGGCAGGGGAGGGATCGACTCAATTTATGCATTCGGAAACAAAATATAGCATGCTTCTTGCTAATCTAATCTGATACCGAAAGCGTATGATATTGCAATATATCTTGATCCTAGTTAAAAGATATGAAACTCGAATCTCATATAGGAGGCACAGGAGTTTGATGCGGGGATTACGTGCTTTGAAGTATGGCTCTCCCAAATTTTCATAGGTATGTTTGTTTTCCGAAACATTCTCTAACCTACACTTTGTAAATGATGTCACCATATAAATAATGCAAGTTTCCTGGCCTAAAGAATAAACAGAGAGAAAGAAATAAGTACAAAATCGAGATGCGAAGTCAATGAATCTAACCGTAGTAGTCTTCTGCTTCTTTAGAGAAGCAGCATCGTGACCGTGCCGAGGGTCATCACATCCCCGGGCAGTATTCTGAGGCGACGGAAGCGTCAGACTCCTCGATTCCATCTTCCCTTCCTCAGTGATCTTCTTCTTCCACTGCTACGCCTGTGGGAGGGGGACGAGCTTTTTTATTGATTGGAACGAGTGAAATAGCATGAGGAAGGTCGAGGTCCGAGATTCAGGATCACTTTCCACCGGATCCACACGAAACGTTGACTCCTCGATTGAAAAGAGTTTTAGGTGACACGTCAAATATGGAACCATTGTAAATGTTTTGGATCAAGTCGGAGATACAATATGTCAATCAAATTGGTTGACGTGACACATCGAAAATTCCACCCACTCTAGCCGTGCCAGGTGAAGATTATTTAAAACTTTTCACGAACGGAAATAAAAGAAAGAGTCCAAAATTTAAAAAGTAAAACAAAGCAGTCAATTTCTTTAGAACCGAGAAAGCCTAAAAATTTTAAAAATAAAAAGGAATCGATGAGAGAGAATGGCAGGTGACAGAATGGCAGATGGCAGCAGCTCACAAGGATTGGTGATCCTTTGACTGGAAAAAAAAAAATTTGGTGATCCTCGGGAAAACAAAACAGCGATTTAAAAAAAAAAAAACAATGAGGCCAAAAAGAAATAAAAAAATAAATCAAAGAGAGAGAATGGCAGATGAGAGAATGGCACATGGCAGCAGTTCACAAGGATTGGGGAACCTTTTGACCCAAAAAAAAAAAAAGATTGGTGACCCTCGTGAAAACAAAATAATCATTTTAAAAAAGATTAATATTCTGAAAAATTTCAAATTGATACACATGTTATTTTTTTTTTTCAATTAGCATGTGTCATGCACATGTTTTTTAAGTAGTGAAGTATATTTTCATCTCATTTTTTTCTTTAAGAAAATATCTCTTCTACCCTTAATTTCTATAAAAATTGAAGAAATGGAGAAACAAATTAAACACAATGTTAATCTCCTTATAAATATGAGCAATATTATTAAAACACAAAAGTTACTAAGTTGAATGCACATGTTAATTAGACCGAAAAGATATTTTAAGAAAAAGTAACATAATTAAATTAAATGGAAGAAAGGTCTCCATGAGAAAAAGATCAAATTATAAAAACTGGGCACTCATTATGTACTTTTATTAATGGTTGCTTAACGCCAAAAATTGATTATTCAATAAAAAATCTGAAAATATTACATTAGATTTCATTAATCAAATTCTTTTTTGACATTTTAATTAGTTTTATTAATCAATCATTTTTTTTACATTAATCAACCTTTGTTGAAGAAACTTCACAATGTATTTTGAAGTTGACAAAATGGTCCATATTTTATATCGATCTTGATAAATGCAATTAGGATTATGTTCTTAGTAATGTTTGCTCAATTAGGATTATGTTTATGAGTCGTTGAAGATTCTAATCAACTTGAAGAATCAATATGAAAGCACATATAATCTTGGATGTGCCAAGATGCTAAGTCTACAAAATCTATACTTATTCATAACCTAAGATTCTCCACAAGTACAGTTAAATATATTTAGAAAGCCAGATGTATCTATTAAGTGAATATGAACAGCTTGATTTGTAGATACGAGAAGCTGAATAAGTGAATATGAGCAGCTTATCATGCAGATATAAGCAGAAGTATCATGTGGATATAATTAGCTTACAGCGTGAATATCAGTAGAGTACTAAAAGGCTAGATATAATGAGGACTGTAAATATGAGTAGAGCACCCGTGACACCAAATTGTCTATGATCTTCAAAGATATTATTTTGAGATATCTTATTTCATATTTTTATAGCTTATGATCTAGCATGAATTCCTAGCTTGCGAGATTGTGATTTTCCAGATGTTCTTTGCTAAAAACTCAATTATGCACTATATATTAGCTGATCGACAATCATGCCAAAGACAAGATACTTCTATAGTTGAAGCATCTCATATTTAAAAACCTAGATTTGATTGTATGGGTGATCAAATCAATAGGAATTTTGATTGATCGATATCAACAACTACCTAATCTTCTCAATGTCCATGGTTAGATTGAAGATTGATCCTCTTGAAGATAGTTCAACATGAAGCTTTGATGATAGGTGTATAAAAGAAAACCGAGGAGCCAAAAAATGAAGAGAAAATCAGGAATCATGATTCCATATTTCAAGGGAGCTTCAAACTTTTTTCAATTGTCTTTTGAGTGCTTAATTTTTGTCTTTGAGAAGTATTGGCAAAGTAATAATTTGTCCTTAGGTTTGAGGTAGTGAGCTTTATTGCTTGAGTATAAGCAGTATCTACTTCGAGAAGAAGTGCTTGTATATAAGTAGCACTTACCGATTATCTAGTGGAATCCAGTCGGCTGTCGACTAGGAGAGTAGATATAGGCTTACATCAACCCAAACCACTATAATCTCTATGTGCTTTGTTTTCTATCCCTGATTGTATTCACACCTAAATATGTCGAATACTATTGGACTTTAATCATATTCATATTCATATTATGTTTTTCATGATCAAATCCACATTAGTGTTGACGATTTTATTTCCGCATTATTTTGTCAAAATTTATGAAATCACCTATTCACCGCCGCCCTTTAGGTGATAGCTCATTCAATTGGTATTAGAGCCTCATGCTTATTATTATGAAGAGTCTTCTTCTAAGCTAACAATCTACCATGGCTAGTAATCTTGGACCAGAATTATTAAAGGACAGAGCAACACCAAACCTCCTACTTCAATGAAAAAGACTATGATGTCCAAAAGAATAAAATGAAAGCTTTCATCATATTCACGGATCCTCTAATGTGGGAAGTGCAAAATGGAGTCAATATGACTTTTGGAACAACTACACCATTTGTATCCTCCAAGCAAAAGAACGCTTCAATTGCCATAATTTGGCACAAAGGGACACTTAAGTGCCATAACTTATGAAAGGTATACTTAAGTGTCACATTCGAAGAAAAACGGATCACTTAAGTGCCACTCCAAAGTTCGGCCAAAATACGACGTGGCATTTTTCCGACGAAGCGAGCTTAAAATAACGCCGTTTTGCACGCCGACGTAGCCAAATAATGCAAAAACGGCGTCGTTTTGGGCTGACGTGGTAAAAAAATAATATAAAAATTAATTAAATTAAATTTAGTTAAAATATTAAAAAATAATAATTTTAAATTAAAAAAGTAAAAAATTTAAAAAAAAAAAAAAGGAAAGGGGGGGAGGCGGCTAAGGAATCAACCCTCGCCGCCGCCGCTAGGAAGGGCCGGCGATGGCGGGGGAGGGTCGGCTAGGGTCGCCGGGCCCGGCTAGGGCCGGCAACCTCGGCCGATTTGGGGCGAGGGCTTGCGAGCCCTTGCCCGATCTAGTAAGGGTTGGTGGCCCTTGCTCGGCCGGGCCAAGGGCCGCCGCCCACCCCGGGGGTCACCTCGGCGGGCGATGGCCCTTGGCCCGACCAGGCAGGGCCGCCAACCCTCGCCGGATCTGGGCAAGGGTTGCGACCCTCCCGGATCCGTGGCTAGTGGTGAGGGCTCACGGCCCTTGCTTAAATCCGGTGAGGGTCGGCGACCCTCGCTCGGCCGAGCCAAGGGCCGTCGCTCGCCGGGCGATCCCGACGAGCGGCGGCCCTTAGCTCGGGACGGGCAAGGGCCGTCGACCCTCACCGGATTTGGGCTAGGGCTGTGACCCTCACCCTAATCTGGGGGAGGGCTCGATCGGCTCTTCCGGCGGCCGTTAAGGTTGATCCCTTAGCCGCCTCCCCCATTTTCCTTTTTTTTAAAATTTTGAAATTATTATTTTTAAATATTTTAACTAAATTTAATTTTAAAATTATTATTTTTAAATATTTTTAAAAATGCCCTTTTTGCATTATTTGGCCATGTCAACATACAAAACGGCATCGTTTTTGGCTCGCTTCACCAGAAAAATGCCGTGTCGGCGTTTTGGCCGGACTTTGGCCAAATTAGCACTCAAGTGATCATTTTTACTCTAATTTTGGCACTTAAGTGTACCTTTCGTAAATTATGACACTTAAGTGTCTATTTCTGCCAAGTTATGGCACTCTAGGGGTCTGCATATTGTATCCTCCAATACAGTTGAAATGAATCAAAATAGAACTCTAGTAACTACAATTACTTTTATGGAATTGGCCAAAAGAAAAGCATTAGATGCTAAAACTCTTTATTTTCCTTATTGTGCTCTATCTCCTAGTGAGTATTACCATGTATCTTCATGTGAAACAATAAAAGAGATATGGGACAAGCTTCATGTAACCTTTGATTGAATTAACAGAGTCAAGGAAACAAAGACAAATATTCTTCTTAGTAAATATGAATCCTTCAAGATAAAACCAAATGAATCAGTCACTAACATGTTCAACAGATTCACTGTTATAGTTAAAGGAATTGCCTATCAAGGGAGACCAATCTCTGCTAAGGTAAAAGTGGACAAGATCTTGTGAGCACTCTTAAAAGATTGGAACAACATTAAAACGTCCATTGAGAAACACAAAGAATCATGCCTCTTAATGTCAATTGACTCATTGGAACTCTTACGTCCTATGAAACCGAACACAACAAAGAGGATGATTCCAAACGCAAAAAGTCAATAGCTTTGAAATCTACATTATTGATTCAAGTGCTACAAGCTCTGAGGAAGATGAAGATGAAGAAGGTGAGAAGCTTGCTCTAATAGTAAATAAATTTAGAAGAATGGTTAGAAAGAGAAGAAACTTCAAAAGAAGGAAGCAATCCAAGGAACTTGAATAAAATATAATTTCCACTAATAAGGTGGAAAGCAATGATATAATTTGCTTTGACTGTAAAAAAAAAAAAAAAAGAGGTTGATGCAGATGTGGATGGCCAATAGTTGTTTTGAGTGATTATTGATGATGCATGAGTGTATGTGGGGTCAATGTCGTTAGATGAATTTGAATGCAAGATAGATTATGACCGAAACTAAGACGTGTGGGACGAGCTATCAACCGAGGATCAAGATCGAAATTGATGAAGCTCACCACCAAGGCTTATAGAAATCACCAACCAATAATACAATGCTTCTTTGGTTCACCACCGAGGAAGAATCCATATTCTAAGGATCCGAAAACTAGGAGTAATCCACTTTCCATTCGCTAATACGATAAAAATCTCAAATATTCATTTACTTAAAATTCACTATCTTATATTTGGGAATTCACCTCATTATATAGAGGGACTATTACATAGGAATATAGATTAAACATTGAAGACAAAAAGCTACTTAACTAATTAAACACATTGGAACTAAAAAAATACAATAAAGACCTAGGAACTAGAAAATGCACTAAAACATTTAAAAACTTGAACTTTGACTCTTAAAACCTACAGTGTACTTAAGACTCACTAACGACACTTGACCAAACAAAAAGTAATTAAAATTACACTTTAAATTCATTTGTCATCTTGGACAGCCCAATCAACATCTTGAAAGATCGTCAAAAAACAAATGAAATTGTCTAGAATAACCTTTGGTTGCTAGATAGTCAATTAGTAGTTTCGGAACCGATAAAAAGCTTCAAAATCGAAATCAACAACCATGAAATCAACAACTTATCCACATAATCGACAACTCTCTTACATAATTGACATATTCAACTTGAAACAATCAACAAAGCCCAAGGCTCCCGCATCACAGGCCATATCAAACCAAACTTTTCCTCTATTGAAAAAGAAGAGACAATTTGAGAAGAAAAGGAGAGCCCTCAAACAAAGACTTGGAGTGATATTGAATGTGAGGAAAGCGATGAGGAAGGGTAGGAACACATATGCTTAATGGTAGATTCTATTGCAAAAGAAGAAATTGATGGCCATTTGTTCTTTCCTGTATTACTGTTCACTTTACTCTCCTTTGGTGCGATTTTCCCTTGTTCACTTTGGCCGATCTTCAGCTCGCCTCGGCTGCTGTAGGCCCTCGTTTGGCGCAATATTTGAAGGATTGCTTTTCCTGAGGTGCCTCTCCAATCTCACCGAACGGTTTTTCCCTCATTTCCCTTAGGAGTCGGAATTGAAGCTACCCTAGTTCTCTCTATTTTTCGCTACTGCTGCTGTTTGGTTCGGATATGCTTAAACGGGCTGACAAAGCAGCTTGGGGAGTCCTTGGGGGAGAAGTTGGACTACTCAGCACCTATTTCCACCTTGGATTAGCCTCTTCTCTTGTACGGTACCATTTGCTACAATGTATGTACTGTAGAGGGATTTTTTCGGTTGTGTTGTGGGCTGCTAGTTGTATGGCGTCGGCATTTGCTACGGTTGGTGTTGCAATTAATGAGGCCCACCCTCATGTTGGTAGAAAGAAAGGGGTTAGTCCTTCATCCAGTAGCCGTGTGGCCCATCCTCTCCAACTCATGGGCAAGGCCCCTGCTGTGGAAGGGGAGAACTGTGACCCTTCGATGGCTCCAGCCCATGGTGGTCGAGCTAGGGGTCGAAGTCGTGGGAGGTCGGTGCCCAAGAGACCTCAGCTCGGCTCGAAGCAAATAAGGAGCTCGAAGCCCCCTCGAGCCCAAACTTGGGCAAATGTATTTCGCCTTGCAGCAAAGGAATGCGAGCTGACTTATGTGCCTCCCTTCTTCATGGAAAACATCCTGACTGTCATTCTTGCTGATCAAGTGCTTAAGGCAATGGATCCTAAATGGTATGAGTGTCTTGTTGGATACTACGTAGGGAGGAGGCTACCTTTCCAGTTCACCAAGCAGTCTCTCAAGCAGACATGGGGTCAGAAACTTATGGAGGTTTTGGCCAATGATCAGGGTTTTACTTCTTCCATATCCCGACCTGGTTTTCAAAAGGAAAATCTTGGAGGAAGGACCATTGACTATGGCAAGGGTGCCACTTATATTGCAACAACAAAAGCCATTGTTAGAGTTGAAGAAGGACAAACAAACCTCGATGTCGCTTTGCGTGGATCAATGCATGGAACATATGAGAATGATTTCGTTTGCAAGAGTGTGTATTGAGATACAAGCCAACTAGCCGAGGGTGTCTTTGGTGAATGTGACTTTGCACGGGGTAGTTCAGTTAGTTGCTATTGATTATGAATGGAAACCACTTGAGTGCCTCAAGTGTGGCACATTCAGACATGTTTGTGCTGATTCCCTTGCTGTCCTAGCTCCGGTAGCTTTGTCACAACATCAGGCTGCTCTCGCCCCTCCTAGTGCAGCCCGTTCCCCTGTCACTGACCCTATGGTGGCGGAAGGCCCTAGGGAGGGTGAGAGGGAGTAGAAGCAAGTTAAGGGGAAGAAAAGGAAACCCCCTAGCTGAGGGAAACTGGTGCAACTCTTGCGACCAGTTCGGGAGATGAGAATCGTGCACTTAAGTAGAAAGCCGCTGAAATTGAAAGGAGATTGCTGTCTACCTCAACGCACAATGCCCAAAGAGGATTGTGAATCCTTATGAGGACAAAGCCTTCTATTCCCTTGGTTGAAGAGGACCCAACAGCTCAGTTGATGCTTCAACGGTAGAGCCAGTTAGCCCTAGCGAGGAGTCGGATGAATTAGGCAACCGAATTGGGAATCATAGATGACTTGCTGTCCCTTTGCCCATCTTCGAAAGATCCTCTTAATGCGGGTGTCGAGACTATTCAAGACAAGCTCTTGGCGCTCTCTTTGGACGCGCCCCCTCCCTCGGTTCATGCTGCTCTGCCTACTACTAGGCGCTAGCCTCCGAAGAAGAGGTGAGCCTTGGTCTTTTCATCTTTGTATATATGTACATAAGTAGTTGGAATGTTAGGGGTCTTGTTAACCCCACTAGACAAGCTAAGGTTAAAAACCCAGTCTCCTTAAATTGATTGTCTTTGGTTGGTTTGTTGGAAACAAAGGTGCCACAGACTCTCTTTAGTTCCATCTCTAGGAGGCTATTATGCAATTGGTCTTGGGTTACAAACTACGAGTTCTCCCCTAGGGGCAGGATTTGGGTTGGTGGGGATCCTCTTCAGGTTAGTATTTGAAGCTATTTCTATCACAAGTCAAGTGGTGCATGGAAAACTTAAATGTTTGGAATCTGGAGTGGATTGTTGTGTGTCTATTGTTTATGGCGAGCACACTTTCATGCTCCGAAGATCACTGTGGGAGGATCTTATCCTTAGAAGCGTTGCTTCGCAAGATTCGGCTTGGCTAGTGATGGGGGACTTTAATGCCATAAAAGACCTGACTAACGAGTGGGAGATACTAACGTTTGGATCCCATGTTTTGACGAGTTTGGCCGGTGCTTGGCTCAAGCGGAACTAGAAGACTTGAGATATGTAGGCTTCAGTTTACTTGGACAACTTCTATCGGCCTGGCAAGGAAGGCCAGGAAGATTGACAGAGTCTCGGTGAACTACGATGGAGCCTAGCTTTCTCTTACTTTTAAGCTTTCTTTTTAGCTTTGGGCATCTAGGTGTGTGGTTAAGGTACTCAACCCAATTATTCGAAGAAAGCCTTTCAAGTTTTTGACTTTTAGATGAAGCATCCAAACTTCAATGCAATAGTCACTTAGATTTGGGAGGCTCTAGGGGAAGGAGTACCTATGTTCAAACTTGTCTGCAAACTCAAGGCACTCAAACACCGTCTAAAGCTTCTTAATAGGAGTCTTTCTCTAATATCTCTACTAGGACGGTTGAAGTAAGGATGGCCTTAGAGACCACGCAGGCAAACCTGCAATAGGATCTCGCATCTATTGGTCTTGATGAGTTGGAAAGACAATAGAGGCGTGTCTTTGCTAGCTTGCGGTCCATGGAGGAGTCCTTCTTCATGCAGAAGTCTAGAGTTAGGTGGGTCAAATAGGGAGATCGGAACACTAAGTTCTTCCATCAATACGTCAATAAGAGACAATTGAGGAACATAATCCTCTTAGTCTAGGATCCTGCTAAGAACCTTCTCACCGACCCACTCTTGGTTCGGTAGAGATTTTCTTGAATACTTCCAAGACCTTTCGGTGCAGCAAGCCAAGCTTAGTGGGCCTTTGGTTGAAGAGATTCGGGAGGTTATCCATCCGCTTCGTCAATCGGGTTAGTTTCCTTGCCCGACCGGTTCTGAATGGAGGTTCGGGATACCTTATTTTTTCTTGCTAGGGGTAAGGGCCTTGGACCGGATGGCTTTACGGTAGAATTTTTTAAAGGGAACTAGGAAACGGTTGGCCACTTGGTTACCGCAAATGATGGACTTCTTCACTACTGGAAGACTTTTGAGGGAGATTAACAACACCATCTTGGTGTTGGTGCTAAAGGTGCTGAACGTGACTTCCGTTGATGATTATAGGCCCATTGCCTCTTTGCGACACTATCTATAAGTGCATTACCAAGGTGTTGGCTAATCGGGTAGCTACAGTTTTGAAGAGTGTGGTTAGCCTTTTTCAAAGCGCGTTTGTGAAGGGCAGGAGAATTAGGGACAATATTCTGCGGCGAGGAGCTTTTCTCCAACTTCCATCTTCAACCATACTTGTCTAAGTGTGCGATCAAGATGGACTTCGAAAGCTTATGACACGGTTGATTGGGGCTTCCTTAAGGGAGTTCTTATGGCTTTTGGGTTTCCGGAATTTGTGATTCACCTTATTATGACTTGTGTGTGCACCCCCAAATTCTCGATTGCACTGAATGGGGAGCTCCATGGATTCTTTACAAGTGGTTGTGGCCTTCATCAAGGTGATCCCATCTCTCCCTATCTATTTATGTTAGTTATGGAGGTGCTTTCAGGGATCTTATCCAGGTGCTCTTCAAAGCCATAATTTAAGTTCTTCCGGAGATGCAAGTCAACTCATCTTTCGCATCTTTTCTTTGCAGATGATGTATTCTTGTTCCGTGAGGCCGATTTGCCTTTTGTGGCTCTCCTCAAAGAAGCGCTCCAAACTTTCTCCTCCTGGAGTGGCCTTCAGCCGAATCCTAATAAGAGTGAAATTTTCCTTGCTGGAGGTACACCTTCCTTAAGGAATCAAATCCTGTCCAAGTTGGGTTTTCATGAAGGTAACTTGCCGGTTTGTTACCTTGGAGTTCTTATTATAACAACAAGACTCAAGAAAGCTGACTGTTGCATTCTCATCAATTGCATCACAACGAGGGTGCAGTCTTGGACCCATCGTTTCCTCTCTCGGCGGGCTGCTTACAGCTTATCAGTCTGTTCTCCATACTATTCAAGCCTTCTAAACTAGTGTATTTATTCTACCTATAATTGTATTGGACCATATTGAGAAAATACTCAGGCAATTCCTCTAGAAAAGCCCAGAATTTGGTAGAGGAGGTGCTAAGGTGGCTTGGGAGGATGTGTGCCTTCCTAAAAAAGAATGAGGGGTCGGTATTAAGAGACTTCGAGATTGCAATAGGGTGGCCATGCTGAAGCATATATGGCTCCTCTTCTCGGATAAGGAGGCGTTGTGGTGCAAATGGATCCATACCACATTTTTAAAGGAGAAGAACTTTTGGGTTGCTAGGAAGCCTACCTTGTGTTCCTAGGCTTGGAAGAAACTCTTGAGTCTAAGGAGCGAGTTTAGGAAATCCTTCTTCTAGGAGATTGGGAATGGCCGATCGGTCTCTCTTTGGTTTGATAACTGGCACCCTAGAGGGCCTCCGAACTTAATATTATGATATTCTCTCATCTACAGCTCAAGACTATCTAGGTAAGCTTCAGTTGAAGATCGGTTCTACGATGCTTGGGTAGGCTCTCAAGACAGTCCTCGAGACTTAGGATCACCCCCTTCCGTTCTTTTCGCAGGATGCGACTGTTTTTGTTGGAGGGAAACCCTTCGGGTCGGTACACTGTTGCGTCGGCTTGGGAAGCCATCGGGCGGAAGCAAACCAATGTCTATTGGCATGTTTTCATTTGGAACAATGCAATCACGCCAAGGTATCAACTTAACCTTTGGCTTATTGCTCAGCGCAGACTACCCACCCAAGCTCTTTTACTGTCTTATGGTAGAATTGAGAGGGGATCCTGTGTATTTTGCAATGGTATGCCTGATTCCATAGATCATCTATTTTTTTATTGTTTTTTTATAGCTGGTGTTACTTTCTTTTGGGCGGCAAGATGCAATTTGCCTTGGCACAATAGATCCCGGGAGAGAACCTCTGTTGGGCCACCTCCTTCTTGATGGGCAAGGGCTTCTTTAAATGCATTGCTTGTTTTTCCTTTGGGGCTCTGTCATATTATTTGGAAAAAATGAATAGCATTCTCTTCAGAGAACAACCCATCATTGTTCCGGCGATGAAGAACCATCTTTTTAAGGTTGTAAGAGATAGGGCTAGCACCTTCGGGAATGTTGATGATAATTTCAGGAATAGAAGGTTGCAGAGGAGTTGGGGAATTGATCCCATCATATTCTCGGGGGACCTTTAGGCGTCCAAAGTTCGGCCAACACTATGGAGTTGCTGCTACATTAGAGCTGAGTTTTTTCTCCCCTTTTGTTGAGGCGCTTTTGTATCTCTAACCAGCTTGTTCTTGTCGTGCTTCTTTGTTGGGGGCCATGCTTTGTGGCTTTTACATCATGGCATTCTTCCACTCATAATGATATCTCATCTTGAGTGTAAGCTTTTTCGTGCCGTGATCTTTTATACATATGGCCTCTCCTCAATATATTTATTACTTTTCACCAAAAAAGAAAAAAGAAATTGATGAATTATGTTTGGAATATAGAGTTGTTCTTACTAAATCTCTGAGTTGAATAAGGAAAATTCAAAGTTAAGGCAACAAAAAATTCCTAAAAATGATAAGATTGAATTTTTCACAAAGAGAATCTTCTCAAATAAAGGAAAGTGAAGATTTGATAGAAAAAAAAAAGGATTCTTTATAAAGGAAATTTCCAATGTCAAAAAAAAAAAAATTCTCGATTCAAAAACCTTGGAGCATATTCTTTATATGCAAATTCCTTATTTCAATAAATATGGACTTAATTTTAAAAGGAAGGATCATCCTCAAAATGTTTTGCCCCATGTTGAGGAAAGATTGACATGTAGATCCTCAAAATTTGCCTATAAAATCTTTTTGAAAAATACTTTATAAAACATATCGGTCGAAACTCTTTCAAATAATCAAACTATGGGGACTCAAATCATTTTAAGAATGATTGACCTAAAGTTTGAAATAAAAATAAGGATTATCTTGAGGACGGTTGTATCCTCTAACTCGAAAGGACCCAAATAGATTTGTGCCAAAGAAAGTATGAACTTGCTTATTTATTGCAGGTATCTAAAAAAAGAAAGAGGACAAGGTATTAGGATAGTAGATGGTCAATGCATATGACTCAAGATCCAAACAAATTTATTCAACTTACCAAGATCAGTGGTGGAAGTGTCATTTGAAAGAAATAACAAAGGAAAAATCATTGGCAAAGGTACTGTAAAAATAGGACATTTACTATCAATAATATCTCAAGGTAGTGAAAGGACTCAATTATAATTTGATCGCATAAGCCAATGGCGTGATATTAGATTCAAGATAAACTTTCAAGAAAACAAGTGCTTCAGCACAAGCAAAGACAGTTCTTTATCTTTCATTGGACGAAGACATATCATAATATATATTTTTTATATGGATACAATCAAACCAAGTCAAAGTCAAAGCTTTGGTGGTAAATTGCTTGGTTATAATTGATGACTAGTTTACATGGGTATTCTTTTTTTATTCATAAAAATTATGCATTTTCAAAATTTACAAAAAAAGTTCAAAATGAAAAGGATTACATCAATCTAGCATTAAAACTTATCATAGGGAATGAAAAATTAAAAAAAAAAAAATTCTAAGTTTTGTAATGAAAATGGTTTTCAACACAATTTTTCCTCTCCTTATACTTTGGAACAAAATGGGGTTGTAGAAAGTAAAAACTTTTCTTTACAAGAGATGACAAGAACCTTTTTCATTGAAAGCAAAATTTCCTTCTTATTTTTGGGCTAAAGTTGTTTCTATAACTTTTCTTGGGCCGTCTCTTGAGAAAACTCCTTATGAGCTTTACAAAGGCAAGAAGTCAAACAATTCATACTTTCAAGTATTTGGTTATGAATGCTTTATGCTTAAAAAGGCAAATGATCATCCTTGTAAATATGATGAAAAATCAGATGAAGCATTTTTTTTTTTTGGGACACTCAACAAGCAAAACTTACAGTCTTCAATAAGAACTCTCATGTTGCGGAAGAGTCGATGAATGTAAGGTTTGATGAGAGTGATCATATTCAACCAAATATGAACATAGGCCTTGGATATAAACAAGTAGCTGATAATATCCAAGCACTTGAATATTCTCAAGCAACTAGTGATACTCATCAACCTAAACGTACTCAACAAGCCGGGAACCTATAATTACTCAAGAAGCCACATCTAGCAATAAAGTCAATCAACCTAGATCTTCCGATTAAATTAAGACCATGATGAATGATTTAACAAGAATGGAAACATAAATTAAGTCATCCAAAGGAGCTAGTTCTTGAAAAGCTGGATGATGGCATTAAAACCCTATTTTCTTTCAAGGAAACGATAAGTACCTTGGCTCTTATATCTGAAATAGAACTTAAAGAGGTTGAAGAAGCATTCTTTACAAAAGTTGGATAGAATTAATGCAAGAAGGATTGCACCAATTCAGAATAAATGAAGTTTTGGAGCTCATGCCTAGACCCAAAAATCATCCAAATCCAAATGGGTTTCAAAAACAAGCTAGATGATAAAGGAAAAGTACAAGAAATAAAGCAAAAGCGATGGCTAAAGTATGCTCACAAGAAAAAGGCATCGATTATGATGAAATCTATGCATCTATAGCCATGTTAGAAGTCATAAGGCTCCTTACTTATGCTTGTTACCATGATTTTAAACTATTTTATGGGGACACGTAATGTCCATTCTTGAATGAGTATATCGAAGAAAAAATATATGTTGAACAACCTATTGGATTTGATGATCCAATAAAAGGTGATCGTCTCTACAAGTTGAAGAAAGCCTTGTGTGGTCTCAAACAAGCACCCCGTACCTAGTACTAAAAGACTAAGCAACTTTCCAATTGTTAAAGGTTTTGAAAAAGATAGAGTTCACACCACCTTATTAGTGAGAGAAGAAGGTATAGATACTATTCTTAGTCAAATATATGTTATGTTGATGACATTATATTAGGGTCATCTAATGGACATTTGTGTAAGGAATTTTGTTAGGTCGTGTAGAATGAGTTGGAGATGAGCATAATGGGGGAATTGCATTTCTTTCTTGGTCTTCAAGTGAAGCAACCAAAGATGGTAAATTCATTTGCCAAGAAAAATATGCTAAAGAACTTATGAAGAAGTTTGGAATGGAGAATTACAAGAGAACTGAGACATCTATGTCATATTGCTCCAAACTTGACCAAGATGAGAAGGTTAAACTGGTGGACAAAATTTTTTATAAAAGCATGATTGGATATTTATTATATCTTGCTGCTTCTAGACCTGATATTTTCCTCAATGAATGCATATGTACTAGATTTCAATCAAATCCCAAAGAATCACATCTTTATACTATTAAGACAATCATTAAGTATGTTGGTACTTATCTTAAACTTGGATTGTGGTATCCAATTAGCTAATATATTCACAAAATCTTTAGAAAGTGGTTCAATTGAATATATTCAAAGTGAATTTGGCATTATTTACCCTTTTGCTTGAGTTGAATATAACCAAACAAGTATTCCAAGAACAAACACAAACAAGTGATTGTATTCAAGAGTAAACATAGACGGATGATCATATCCAAAGAGAAATCACAAACAAATGATCATATCCAAGTTTTGTTTCACTATCGTGTGATCATATTCAAATAGTGATTCTCATATGGGCAATCATACTCAAAGGTAAGTATATTCTAGATTGAATATAGGCAATATTGTCTATTTTTGTATGAATATATTAGTAGGAAAATCAGGTACGCATTCTCTCTCCCATTTGATGCAAATTATTGATTAATTTTGTGCAAGTTATTGCAAAATTAATCTTCAATCTTTTCCTAAAATAGTTTCTAAAAACTTATTATTCTCTCTCTCTCTCTCTCTCTCTCTCTCTCTCTCTCCCCCCCCCCAAAAAAAAAAAAAACTCCCAAATTGATTATGGCACCCAAAGAAGTGCAACAATTGCTTTGAGGGCAAAAAGGATGATACAAGTCCCATCGATCTTAGCAACGAGCCAGAGGAAGAGGTTGAGGACATATCCCTTGTTCATAAACCTAGAAATCAGTAGTTGTTGAGACCTAAATTTTAGAGACCTATTTAATCATTCATTAATTACATAAAAAATTAGGGATTTCTTTTCAACCCCTAGAAAAAATAATTTTCATTAAATTGCATGACATATAGACAATAGGAACATTTGCATTTAGTAATAGAATTTTTCTTTAAGAAAAAAATTAATAAAAAAAGGAAAAAGCAAGATCAGGCCAGGGCTAGGCCAACCCATCCTTTTTTTTCTTTTCCTTTTTCTCCATTTGTTGTCACCTAGGCCCGGCCCAACCTCCTCTATTTTCCCTTTCCTCTCTTCCCTCATGCTCACCAAAGGAAGGATGCAAGGAGAGAGAAGGATGACAGAGGACAAGATGCAACAAGGGCGTCGAGTAAGGATTTAGGGTCAGAGCCAGGACATCACGGTGGGCTTGCGGTGGCAAAGGTCATACATGCCTACCGATTGGGGTTTAAATGGTGGATCAACCATAGAGGAGGGAGAGATTCGAGCGAGAGAGAGTTGAGACCAAGAGGAGCATGGTAGGGACGTAAAAAACCAAATCGAACCAAACTGAAAAGTTTGATTTTTTTTTTTTCATTTTGGTTCTTATTCGGTTTAGTTCTCATTAAAAACTGATTTTTTTAATGGGTTCGATTAACCGAACCAAACTAATAAAATCTAAATTTTTTCCTTTTTTATTTTTTTAAAATCATTTTTTCTTTTTTCTTTTTCATTGGCCGGCAACCGGCTAGAGGTGAGCTCGAGCTTTGCCACAGGTTGGCGAGGCCGAGCTCGCTCGACGCCGACGAGCTCGAGGCCCGCCAAATCCGACCACCTAGGCAAGGCTTGAGCCTCGCCAAAGATTGCTAGATGTTGGCGAGGCTCGTGACCTCCGTGAGGCTCGAGCCTCGCCCGGCTCATCGAATATGGTGAGACTCAAGCTCGCTAGCGTCGAGTGAGCTTGGCCTCACCACAAGCCAATGAGGCTCAACCTCACCGGAAGCTAGCGAGCTTGAGCCTTGCCGGCCAATGAAGAAGAAGAATAAAATAATAAAAAAATCGATTTTTTTTTTAAAATAAAACGTTTATAGAAAGGGGTGCATGTAGGGAAAAAACAAATACAAAAGTAAAAACTGAAAACTGAATTGAACCAAATTGGTTCGGTTTCGACTGCATCAGATTTCGATTTGGTTCAATAAATTTCCTTATTGGTTCGGTTCAGTTTGATTTTTCAAGAAAACCAAACTGAATCAAACTGAACCATTTACACCCCTAGAGCATGAATGTTGCGCATCCGTGTACGGTGAAGGGGGAAGAGAGAAAATAGTTAGGTGAGCTTAAGTGGGGTTTTAGTAATTTTGGGCTCAATCTAGCTAGGTGAATTTGGACTTGCGTTGTTGCCCTTTCATGTTCAAATTGGTTTGATGGACCTAGGCTTGTTTTCTAGTTATGATTAGAGTGGTCATTTTTGGACTTCTCTCATTATAATCGAATTCGACTTAAGTAAATGAGCCCACTTCATTTCTTGTCTCTTTCCTATTTTTGTGACCCAGACCCGAAGGTTTTCTTCAGCCCATATTCGGACCTGGCCTTAGGGCCTGGCTCAGATCACTTTTTTCAGATTCAAAATTAATTTTTTAAAAAATTTAAAAATTTTATTTAAAAAAATTAGTTTTTTAGTAGTTTTTTTCTTAAGATGTGTGGAAATCCTCAATAAAAAATTATGCTCAAAATTGAATAGGCTCTTAGAGTTTTGCAATAGGATTTGAGTGTTCTTAGAGACAAATGCTAGGTCATTATTTGCGCATTTCTATTTCAATTATTAATTGGTTGGGCACTTTCATTATATTGGTTGTGGTTACTCTTTAGCTAAGAATGTCATTTTTCTTATTTCTTAAAGTTAGATTCTTGTTTTTCGTTGCAATTTATTTAAAGCTTTCTTGGCTGCTGATTATTATTTTAATGATTGTAGACCGAATGATCGCTTTATATGTTAGTGAATAGGTTTAATTTAGACTACCTAACAAACATCTTCTTGAAATAAATAAGATTAGATATCGAGAGGACACTAGTTGATTAATTACTATAACCAAGCCCCGTCTTTAGATTTTTTTATTGTGTAAGGAGTGAAATATACTCTCATGTCTCGCTAGGATAGTGGTAACTCTCATTTGAAAATCTTCATAGTGTCAATTAGACTCAACATCTAATATCCCACCATTGCGTGAGTATGGGTTTGGGAGAGCTTGTGCCTAATTGAGAGCCATGGATCCCTTAGGCAATACCCTAAAAATACCCTCCAAGCCGAAAAGTTTGGTCATGATAGCGGTCTGCAAGTGGAAATCCATCTTCAAGTGAAAACCTTACATCATCGACTGAGCAGAACACAAAAATTGATCCCCTTGATACTGTTGCTACACCTGTTGATATGGGTAACTCACGTCCTCCTCCTGAGCATTTTGATTTGCAGAATGCTAGGTATATTCAGAAAGTAGTAGAATCTACAAGGAGAAAAGGAGCATTGGAAAAATCATAGGTCTGTTTTGGAGTCTATTAAGATTTTACCAAAATAAAAAATAGAGGATGAAGAAGTTACTCCTATTAGGACTGTAATGGCTAACATTTTGCCTGGAAAAGGAAAAGAGAAGGGGGGAGAATCATCAACGTCATATACGGCTAAAAAGTTTGTGACACCAATTGAGATAATACATACTGCTACTGTTGTGACCAAATTTTTGAGTGTACCACCTAGGGTTTGGCTAATAGATTGTTAAACTTAAACTTAACTCGGGTTCTCCCAAACTCATACTAATTCACGACTTAAATTCAAGTTTATAACATGCAAATGATTTTTCAATTAGGAGTTACCACTAATCTATTTTTAGTAGGTCGATTAGAAACCCAAGTAAAATAATGGGATAATTATTTTACTTCTACGAACTAGAGATTTTAGGTACGGAGATTTGGTTACACTAGATTTTTCTAACGCCCTTTTGGTACTTTTCTCTTTATTTCGAAAATTGTTTTGTAGACAGCTTGGATTAATTTTAATTCGCTTCTCTAACATATGAGATAATCATGCGGGTGTATAAACCACCAATTTAACACTCAATAAAGTAAATAAAAAAAATGCAGAACTTACCTCATAGCAACGGAAGTATCTACGTTGTTAGATCAAAATTCACATCAACAGTCTTACATATAATTTCTAATTAATACGCACTTACACAATTTTTGTTTAAGAATTTTATCTCATTTAATAAAATCTAATATATATGCAATGCAATATAATCAAATGACCTAATTCTAATGACGGGCAATTTGTAACTAAATGGACCTAGCAACAATAGCTAAATGACATGCATTTCATGAATCTAATTCTATATGACGTGCACATGATATTTCCATTCTCTTATAAAGCATGCAATCTATCCTAGAGAATGAAATGAATTTACTTTAAGACAATTTTTTTTTTTTGGTATTTTTCATGAAATTCAAAATTAATAAAAATGCAAAAATTATCTAGCTATATGAAGATTCTTAGGCCAAATCTTAATTTAAACTAGGGTATTATCTTAACTTGATAATCCAATCTATCTAAAAACTCTATCTAAACTTAACATTAAACATGCAATTTTATCCTAATATCCAATGACGTGCAAAGAATACCTAATTCTACATGACATATATGCATGATAATTTTTGTGTTTTTTTATATATAAAATTCGAAATTAAAAATTGTCAAATAATTAAACATGTGATCTAAGTTTAAAAACTAGCATCCTAAATTGATTTTTTTTATTTAAAAATTTGAAATTAAATTCTATTTAACATATGCAAGATAATCTTAAGACGAGGAATATTCTAAAACGAACCTAATCTAACTCAGATTTTTTTTTGTTTTTTTCGAAAACAACGCAGATTCAAATAATACAACAGCACATACAATAAGATAAATCGATATCCATAAACTGACGAACCACATCCTGCGCGTGGAATCAAATTGGTCAATTTGGAATAAATCGCGAATCAAATCTCGAGCGTGACATCGGATTGGCGATTTTTCAAGCAATTGGGAGTTTGATTTCGAATGCGAAAATCGACTTTCAATCCTTAATATAAGAAGCTATTTCATATCGGGAATTTTAATCATACATTAAGGAATAATTCTACTAAAGAAGCAAAATATTAACAATAAAATAAAATAAAATAAAATCTACCTAATTTGAAATTTGGACCCTAAACAAAGTTTAGCAAAAGGCGGCTCGTGACCGTGGCTCGGCGTGGTTCGACAAAGGGCTGCTATGGTGGTGGGCAGCCAAGGGCGGTGGTTCACCGTTGGAGCTCCGGCGAGGGAACCGGTGGCGAGCGGAGGAGAGCACGGCAGCAAGGGGGCGGCGCTCGGGCGGAAGCCTGCTCGCGGCTACAGCAGAGGGAGGTGCGGCAGCGAGCGCCGGTGACGGGCGGAGAGGTGGACCAGCAACGGCGGAGGCCAGGTAGGGCAGCAGCAGCTTCACGGGGTCACGAGCAGCGGCGGGTCGCGGGCCGGCGCGGCTGCAGGCGAGACGGGGCGGAGGCTGGCGGAGGCGCGAGCTGTGGCGTCGCGGGTGAGGGAAAACAAGGCGGGCCGCCGCGTGACGAAGCAGAAGCAGGGCGGCCGGCGCGGAGAACAGCAGAGCAGACGCGGGCCGGTGCGGGCTGGCTACTGGACGCGGTGGGCTTCGACTGCCGGGTTACAGCTCCGGTACAGCAGATCGGGCGGTGGCGCGCGGCAGAGATGAGACGGACGTGCGGCTACCAGCTCGTGAGTTATTGCGGGCTGCAGCGACGGCGTTGCAGTGGCGTCGCGCGGAGGGCCAGCAGCAGCGGTGGGTCGCGGACCAGTGCGGCGAGTCTGGCAGTTGCTGAGGCGGTCTGGCGTCGCAGGTGAGGAGAAGACGGCGTTGCTCTGGCGCGGGGCTGGCAGAGGCGAGTCGCGGTAGGAGCAGCGTCTGGAGTCGCAATTGGGGCTGGTCGCAGGAGCTGCGGTGGCCGGCGCAGGGGAACGATCAGTGGCGTCGGGTCGTCGCGGCCACAGCAGGGCGACGAGCGGCGGTGCGAGCTCGCGGGTGGTGCTCGCACGGGGGTGGCCGACGGTGCGGTGGCCTGGCTGCTGGTGCGCCGGCGAGGAGATCGGGCAGCAGGGAAGGCGTCGGCTCGCCGAGGAAGATGAACAGGAGCGCCCTTTTTTTCTTTTTCCTTCTTTTTCCTTTCTCTCTCTCCTCTGTCCTCTCACGTCTTCTCACAGTTCCTCTCTCACTTTTCCCTTCTGACCTGCTCTCTCCCTCCCCTGCCGCACGCACCCTCTCTCTTCTGTTGACTTTCCCTCCAGCCTTTTCCCTTTTCTTGTATTTCTCTTCTTTAAAGGAACGAAGGAAAAGAAAACCAACGGCAAAGAGCTTTTCTTTCTTCTTCCTTTTTTTTTTTTTTTTTTTTTTTGTTCGATTTTCTTTGACTCAGGTGAAAACGAAGAAAAGCCCCCAAAACCATAAAAACGAAGGAAGAAAATTTTCTCTCTTGCTTTGAACTTTTAACCTAGAAACCGAGAGAAAAGCCACCAAAACCCTTGCAAACAACCTTTTTATAGGTCACGGATTAAGGTTTTAATTTTTTTTTTGGTAAGGGTTAAGGTTTTAATTTTTCAAATCAACATCCACGAAAATTTCTTTTCCGAATGCAACATTTGTTTTTGATACGATTCATGATTGCAAAATGACTTTTTTTCTCAAATTTCAAATCCTACAAAAATGAGCTCGCAATATCTTTTGTCACACTTGCCCTATTCAAAAATGTTGAAAAATCTCCCAACATATATTGGAAAAATTTCAAATCCCTATTTTCCACGAGATAATTTTCGATCATAAAAAAAAAAAAAAAAAATGGGTTTGGGCCAATTTGCTTCCTTCGTGGACTTAGTCCACCTATCAATTTAAAATTCAAACGACCAAGTCGAACTCATTCATCACCGGTCCAATGTAAATGCAAATTAAAAATAAATGCACATAAAATTATATGCTATACAATTAATTATTTTTTCAGTGATAAAATTAATACCTAATTTTCTATGCAATAAATAAATGATTGGATCGCCAAAATTTAAGTGTCAATAGATACCTATACCCGTGATAATGAAAACATTGAGTTGGGGGAATCTGAATATCATCTAGAAGGGAAGACAGATAATGATGATGAGAAATTCTTTGAATGGTTTGAAAAGAAGATTGGTTTTGTGAAACAGCCTTGGATTTAAGCATAAGATGCTTAAGTCCCATTGTTACGACTCTATGTTGGAAAGAGGAGTCATACCTCATAGGTCTATTGATTTCTTCAACTTTGAATCTCATGGAATTTTTATTCACAAATTCTTCATTGATCTGACGATTGAAAAATTATGTACAAATTCTGATCTTGTGTACCATGCTCTCACCGCATACTTCTATTCAAACCTTGCTTTTTATTCTCCAATACAATTCAATTTTCTGTTCGAGATAATCTTTATGAGCTCTCTGTCAAAGACTTTGCATAAATCATTGGTGTAGATCGTTATGAGTTCACACCTATCCTTATTACTGATGAACTTGCTTATAAGATTATCACTGAAGATCCTAATTTCTCTCGAGGTATTAAATCTCATGTCCCTCGTAATCTTCTTCCTCTCTCAAATAAAGTCATTCACAAAATCCTTATGAGTTGTCTTAGACCAAAAGCCACCTCCATCAATGATATTTCTAAATATGAGGCTAAACTTCTCTGGCCAATTACTCAGTGTTCCATTCTTTCTGCCACATACCATTTTCTTCGATATGCATAGAACCGTGAGAAAGAATCAAGGTAAACTTCCTTATGGCTGTTTGATCACAAGGATTTTCAATCATCTTCACATCGACTTTCCCAAAGAGTTGTGCAAAAAGACAATTCCCAGATGTTTGGTGGGGAAGAAATGATGCTGAAGATGAGACACAAACCAAATATACGGTGTTAGACAAATGCAAAGGATGAAGCTGAAAGGTTGGCAACAATGAGAATGAGAATTCCGAGAAAATGCTTCAAATATTTTTGCAGAGTAGAGAAGCAGTGAGCAGAGAAGCAGCAAGCAGAAGCACTAGGAAGAGGAAAGGCTCAACAGCTTCTTCAAGTGCTGAAAAGGAAGGAAAATCTGCATTGCCTTTAAAGAAGAAACAGGCTACTGAGACCTTGAAGAAATGGCTTGGAGATGAGCCTGCTGGAGAAACTGAACAAACTCTAGTTGAAAGGATGAAGGAATTGAGAACAAGGAAAAGAAGTGCAAAAGATATAAGAGAAAGCTTAAGAAAGCAGAGAGATGAGTTAAAAAGAGAAGAAGAACAAAACAGAAAATTGGAGGAACTTTAAAGAAATGAAGGGTGCCCATGACAAAATTTCTATAACAGAAATTGATTTTTGGCTAGAAATTGAAAAGTTAAAAATTTTAGCTTATGATTTGTTCTTTAAATCTATTTCTGGAATAGAAATATGTTCCATAAATAGAAAAATCAAATTGCGTTATCAAACAAATTTCTGTTCCAAACCTATTCCAGTGAATTGGGAAACAGAGAAATAGAGAAGTATAAATTTTATCATACGCATCTTAAAGAGGTTGAAAGAAAAGAAGCAAAGGAGAGATTTCAAGCTGAAATTGATGGAGTAGTGGAGGCTGAATCTCGAGAGAATTAGAAATGATTAGAATTCAAGTAGAATTGGAGGCTGTTGTACTAAATTAGCACATCTATTATGGGGTGCGATCGGAACGCACCATTTCGTCTTGCTATGCTATGATGGAAAGACATATAAAAGACTCTTGAAGACAACCATTGAGAGTGGTTGACAGATTGTATGCTCAGAAAAGAAAGTTCTCCTTTTCTTGTCCCATTTCTATCAAAACAAAAAGAAGGCATTTCATTTCCTCTTTACAAGAACAATTGGCGTTTACGCTGTGGAAATCGGATGCTTTACTCGTAATTGCATTCAGACCAACGTGAAGTATTTCTATTTGTGATTCATCCACAATTCAACGATCATACCGGGTTAAATTGTTGACTACGCATTGAAGAAAGGTAAGTCATCTTCTACCGACTTTCTTCCAACATTGGTATTAAAGTTCGGTCATGATTTCTACCTTGTTTTCATAGAATTTTCTTGTTTACCACTTGAAATCGAGATCAAGAGATTGTATTCTACATTGTCTGGATGTTTATTGCTCGGAATTGCAATTTAAATGTCGAAAACAAATCGAAGCGAAGAATAGGTTTGAGGTTGCATACACTCGTAGGGTTTTAGCCATTTTTTGAAATATTTTTTTGGCCAAAATAAATTTTGAAATATATAGGGTGAAAGTACTCATTGAGACGAGTTCGTCGATGGGTCAAGCGCCGTCGGAGGACTTCGAGACGCGCCCACACGCGCGGCCAGAAGCCGATGCGCGTGGGCGCCACGTGCCTGACACACTAGGCACACCAGCGCGTGAGCGTCACGCGCGCGTCAGCGAACCGACGCATGCTGACGTCATCATGACATCATTTGTGACATCATCCAATGGCCGGTAATCGCTGGATGATGTCATCAATGACGTCATAGCTGGCGTAGTTAACCGGCCAGTCGTTGGCCGACAACCCAACCCGCGATCTGACCCGAGGCTTATCTATGACTTGACCCGACCATTGACTGGTTAAAGAGGTCAAACCGGTCAACCTGTCCGGTGGTCAAATCGGTCAGACTGGTCGCCGATGGGACCACTTGGACCAGTTGGTTAGGCGTGAAGCCTTTGCTGGAACTCAGAAAGTATCTTCTTGGTACTCTCATCATATCTTCGGAGATCTTGTTGCACATTGCCGATCTTGGAATCAATAGCCTTGAAGGCATTGTTTTGTGCCAACAGAGTCTCGATTGCCGCTTAGAACGGCTTCAGCAGCAGGGGTTTTCTTCTGTCTTCCATGTTCATCCACATTTGTGGGGGTAGGAATTTTAGGAACATGGCGGTATCTGCCATGTGGATCAATAAACTCTTCTCAGAAAGGAACGAGAGTTTAGAACTTTCCTTGACAAGAAGGGGAAAGTCGGTATCTTGGAACATGGCAATAGAAGAAGTGGGCGGTGCTTCGCTAGGACTTCAAGCGGGTAAGAATGTTTCTTAGCCCATTTGAGGATTGGTTTGTAAAATGGAGAGAGAGCTTGCTTTTTCGAGGAGGAGAAGGTGGGGTGATTTTGGTGGATCCGGTAAGGTTTGGGACTTAGTCTTGGACTCGGTAGTGGAGGTGGTGCATAAGAGACCATGAACTGGTATTTGTCACACTCACCAAGAGTATCTACGGAGGAATCTCCGTCTAAATACCTTTGGTACATTTTGTCCTTGGATTTTTCCGTCGAGGTGGAGGTTTTGCAAGAGGGTCTATCTCGTCGGGTGAATTTAGACAGTGGGAACATTGGCAAAAAGGATCCCAAAAACAATGACCATATTTGTCTTTATGGTAATGAACAGGATGTCCATCACCATCGAAGTGTCTAACATGCTTTTTTGGGTCTGGTTCAGAAATGGATTCTGGAACACATGGTTCGATCATGAGGATGGTCTGGAAGATAGAG
This sequence comes from Eucalyptus coolabah, assembly GCA_014182585.1. Taxonomy (NCBI): domain Eukaryota; kingdom Viridiplantae; phylum Streptophyta; class Magnoliopsida; order Myrtales; family Myrtaceae; genus Eucalyptus; species Eucalyptus coolabah. The sequence continues at coordinate 47,595,558 of CM024624.1, forward strand.
GGACCTTCTTCCTTTTCCTTGCCAAATTTGATGGAAACAGTTCCATCTTTTTTCCGTACGAATTCTGAGTCCGTGGACTGGAAAGGCTTGTTATGCTGGTGTAGCTTTTCATAGTTGGTAATCCAGGTCTCTGGAAGGAGTTTAGCCAAAGTATCCTTCGGGATTTGCCTGGGAACATGGATGCGGGGCCGCCCGATCATTTTGCATGGAAATGAACAACGCATCTTCATTACCATTGTTGAAGTTGAGGTCGAGGGCATGATTCGCACTCGATAAACCATCTGGTAATGTAGGGTTGCTGCTACAGAGTCAGCAGTTTGGGGTGCTCCAGTGAAGAAATGGCGATACCTACGCAAAAGGAAGGATCGCATAGGCCATAAGAAATCAAGCCGTTGCTACATTTGCAACAAAAAAGGACATTTTGCCAAAAATTGTCCCCAAGCGAAGAAAGGTCGAATCATCTAATAGAGAACGAAATAGGTATTTCCCTTGAAAATGATGATATTGAATCATTATTCTCTGCTGATGATGAACCAACTGAACAAACTCTTTGTGTCATTCCCTTTTACCAAACTACTAGTGACACCGAGTCTGACTCGGAATCCGAAGATATTTTTCACATATCTCCCACATCTTCAGAGCCAAATCCTGACATATTTTCAAGTCATATTCACTGTCCCCATTTCCCTGTTAAAATCCTCACCTCGAAGTTTGCCAAGCCTATCAATGTCATTGCTCTTATTGACACGGGAGCGAGTTGTTCCATTCTAGATACAAAGGTTTTACCTGAAGAATTCTGGACTCCTTACATCCGATACTTCAATTGCCGCTCAGAGATACTTTCTCCATGAATGTCGAACCACACCGCATCTTGTCCGGTTTTTCCTCGGTGTTCCATAACCACACGTATTTTTGGATCAAGCCTTCCCAATAAAGATTTGATAATTGGGTGGGATCTCATGACTCAAATCTCTCAACTTCGAATCATTCCAGGAAAAGGTCTTAGATTTAAAGACCAATTCTCGAGTTCGTTAACATTCAGAGATTCTTTTCCATTGAGATGAGTTTACTAGATCCAATCATGCAAAAGTTGCTTGAATCTTGTTCGAATCCCATTCAGAATTTGCCCGAAATGTTCTCATCCTTTATGGGAAAACCCCGAGTTCTTTGTCCGCCTTCCCTTCAAAAAGAATGAAGACATAAATCCGACCAAGGCAAGTCATATGGGAATGAAGCCGGAACACTTGGCTTTAGCTCAAAGGGAATGCTCGAATTATTACGGAAGGCCTTATTGAAATCTCGATTCTCAATGGGCTTGTGAAACTTTTTATGTCAATAAACGTGCTGAGCAAAACAGAGGGAAAATGCGATTGGTAATCAATTACCAACCTCTCAACCTTTTTCTCCAAGATGAAAAATTCCCTTTACCATCCAGAGATTCTCTCTTTGCTGGTTTAACCAAAGCCCACATTTATTCCAAATTCGACCTCAAAGCTGGATTTTGGCAATTGGGTATTCATCCTGAAAATAGACCCAAAACAGGATTCTCGTATCCCGAACCAGCACTTTCAGTGGAAAATTCTTCCTTTTGGATTAAAGGTAGCACTATCCCTTTTTCAAAAGGCCATGTGTCGTATTTTCCAGCCAATCTTGTCAAGTGCAGCTGTATATATCGACGATATTTTGCTCTACAGTCCTGATGAACAATCACACTGCCAGCTCCTTGAGTAATTTGCAGAAATAATGAGAAAGCACGGCATCATGCTCTCTCAAAGAAAGATGAACATTGCCCGGATGTAAATCGAATTTCTTGGTATGCACCTCAACAAGGGTACATACTATCCAGGGCCACATATTGCTCAAGAATTATTGAAGTTTCCCGAAGATAACTTCACGACAAAACAAGTTCAGCAATTTCTTGGGATAATCAATTATCTCAGAGATTTGTCCCCAATATTGCAAAGCTTCTTATCCCTTTGCAATCCATGCTGAAAAAGAACTCCCCACCTTGGGGAAAACTCAGACCAAAGCAAGATTCGAGCTTAAGGAGATTATGCAGAATCTCCCACCACTACAAATACCATCAACGAGGTAAAAGAATTCTCCAAACGCGCCGGTGATGAATACCGGGCAGCGGTTCTATTCGAAGAAATTGATAGTAAGAAACCGCTGCGCTCACAAAAGTGGAAAGTTTTCTCAAGCTGAAATGCATTACCATTCCACTTTCAAAGAAATCCTAGCAGTAAAAAATGGAATCAAAAAATTTGAGTTTCATCTCATCGGCCATCACTTCCTCGTAGAATTAGACATGGCATCCTTTCCTCAAATGACCAAGTTTAAACAGAAACAGATTCCAAACCCTCAACTGCTTCGATGGGCCGAATGGTTTTCAAAATACTCTTTTGAAACCAAGCATATTCCTGGAAAAAAGAATGTGCTTGCTGATTTTTTATCAAGACCAAAAGCACCAGCCGAGATCAACATGTACATCAAGAGACCTGCGTTCCATATGCTCAATCATGGTGTCAAGTACAAGATTGAAAACATCGAGACTTGCCAAGCTAGAAATTTCCCAAGAGATTATTCAACAAATCCAGAACGACGTCTTCGAGAAACTGGAGAACCTCATGTGGCAATCCCACACGACCTATTCGATTCAATGGAGGTTCGATTCTTTATCCTTTTGGGTTGAATTTGAATTATCCTTTCATTCATCCTCTTATCTGGAAGGAAGATGATTTCCCGACCAGCTCAAAATGCTGTTATGGTACTTAACCAATAAGTACTTAATAGCCATTGAAATTCCAACGAGAAGATTCATTGCCAACCTCACAAGGATATTCATGCTCGGAAGAAACATCGAAAAGAAAATGATAAGAACCTCTTAGATTTTCTTAACTGGGTTTATCATCCTACATGTTGGAAACAAGACTTAGAAAATGAACTGAGAACCATGACACCAAATCCTGAAGTTCACACCATCCTCTTTTTCAGACGTCCATGGAACTTTTGCGAAATAATGGTAGTATTTTGGATAAGCCACTTGAAATAGGAACCACATCCTATAAACCCCACTTGAACAGCCGAGAAACTCGAATTCATAAATCTTATCCAAGATCTGTTAGATTCTGTGAAAATGAGTATCGAGAACTCCGAGAATCATATGCCAAGAAAACAAAACCATTCCCGAAGACATTTGGAATTATGCACCCACTACGTGGGATCATTATGACCTAGCACCAGAGGCTAAGGAAGCACTTGATCAGTACAGACAAGCTGCATCGTCCCAAGAGCATGAAATGACAAGCGAAGACGACATTGTTCAGTTTACTCAAGACCCCTATGCACGCTTTGGAGGCCCTTTGTCCCAGGATCCCTACGAACAGGGAACTTCGTCCTCTTTCCAGAACATGGACACATCGTACTATGCACAACCATCTAACTGGCCTCAGCCGAGTTTTCCTGCCAATACTGCCAACACTACCAGCGAAAATACAGACTGGGCAGCAGAAGAAGCATCCCATTGGGCTTATGAGCAAGCATCCTCATCAAGAAGGCTAAATCAGATCCTCTTACCAGAAGATCTTGAAGCTCTTCAGCAGAAGTACGAAGCTCATCTCCTAGAAGACAGCTCAGATGACTCAGACTCAGTCTATAGCTACAATGCCCGCGACGGACGAGACCGTTGAGTCCGTACAATTTCACTATAGCAGAGTCATTGTTCACTTTTAACTGTAGCAGTAGGCTAGGGAAAGTACTGTTCACAGTACTATTACTGTTCATAGTGTGCGAATAATTTCCCTCCCGGAAGTTTCTGGTGCCCCTGTCTGTACCCGGACCCATGAGCTTGGTCCTTGTTTTGTGACCTCATTTTGCCTATATAAGGCCATGAGGGTGTATTGTGTTGGGCAGAGTCCCTTGAAGTAAAGTGTGTGCTTTGTGAAAATCTCTCCATGGCTTTCTAAATTCCTCTTCTTCTCTAGCCTGGTATGATCCTTAGAGAAACGTAGCTTGGGTAGGTTAGAAACGTCTCCATCCTGAAATTTTTGGGTGTCTCTAGGCTTTGAACTAAAGGGTTGAGTGGTTTTCTGCTAAGAGGCTGTCCCTGAAGGGCTTGAACGGGAGTTGTTCGCCCAATGTGGGATGCATACCTGCAGGAAATTTACTCTCCTTCCCTGGTTCTAAGTCTAGGTCCATTCATGGGCCTATTAGGCTAGCTGGCACGTGCACCACACGCGCCGCACACTTAGGCGGCACGTGTGGGCGCGTGGGACGGCGGATTGGAGCATGGTCGGTGGAGTTTGATTTGTATGGATGTTATCTACACTGTGGTTTAATTATTTTATGTATTTGGGTTTTATAAATGTATAAAAATATGTAGGTGTGGTATCCTAAAATTTCATGAGAACCCCTAGATATGCTATAAACCATGAATAGCTGATGGAAGCAGTATCAAATTAAGGCCAAGCATTTTAATGGATAATTATTTGGTTGGAAATGTATTTTATGTCCATAAGCGATCAAGGATTGTATTAAAATGATAAATTGATAGGGAAAATTTTATTCTTGGCCGTGCACTTTATAGGTTAGATTTTGTAGATTTATGTTACATAATATTAAGGCCCCATGAATTCGTAATTAGGTATATATTTAAATGGAGATTAAATAGAAAAATTGGAGAAAGAGTGAGCTGATTTTCTTAAAACCCAAAACCAGCCCACAAAACCCCCCACTGTTTGGCCACTAAGGCTTGGCCCATGAAGCCCAAAGGGGCTGCTGTCGACCGAAGGAGGAGCCGGCCCAAATGATGGCCCATCAACCTGCATGAAAATTTACAAGTGGCAAGGGAGATCAGCCACATGTCCATCCATTGTAGCCAAGTGTAAAATGCCATGCAAGGTTAATGATTGCAAATCATTGAAGGGAAAGAAAATTAAAGAGAGGAGAGGCGGATTGATGAGGGGTTATCAACCGAGAGAGAGAGAGAGAGAGAGTAAACCGAGCGAGCATGCGAGAGAAGAAGAGAAGAAGGAGACCGGTTGCCACCGTGTGCATCCGCCTAGCTGCCGCCATTGAGCCCGCCTTGCCTCGCCATGTGCTTGCTGTGATTCTCTTTGGATTAGAGGCAAGTAGAGTCCGTTAGCCTACACTTTGCTTGCTGTGGTTGTGATGTTGAATGCTGGAAATGCTTGAGTTGTGATGTTGAATGCTGGAAACTCGAGTGAATGGTGGTAGTTTTTCCAAATGAGTTGTTGCATATAGGAACAGTCCGACCTTTGGTGATTTCGTGAGCTGCATGCAATGTTCTAGTTGGAATCTCACTTCGACATCTGGATGAAAATTGTAGAGGACTTCTTGGAGAGTAACATATCAAAATTTGAGAGGAAATGAACAAGTATCGGTCGGTGAAACCATTTTTCTTTGAAGAAATTAGATCTGGAAATAGTTATGCTGACTTAGTGCAATTCTGTGAATTTTTATAAAATTATCCGGTTGAAATTTGATCTTGTGTCCTTGATGAAATTTTTAGACAACAATTTGATGAGTAACATACTAAAATTTGAGGAGAAACGGACATATGTAGGTCGGTGAAATGATTTTTATCCGAAATGGTTAGATCTGGAAATTGTTGCCGAGGGTTAGAGACGGTTACGGTGATTATAGCTTTTAATCTATCACGAATTTGACATTGAGTTCTTCACAAAAATTTTACCTCTAGGTCTTGGCTATGACATATCAAAATTTCAGAATTTTCTGAGCTGATTTAGGGTTTATACCGAATTTATGAATAAAACTGTGCAATGGTGATATTCCGAAACTTTAAGTTGTGATGCACGGACTGTAGTGACCCGTACAAAGCTCTTTTGACATGATGTTCTTCATGAAACCTTGTTCTCTTGATCTTTTTTTTTTTTTTTTTTATAACATGTTAAATTTTCAGAATTTATTGAGATCGTTTACTAAGTTTTCCAGAATTTTTATTTAAGGAGTGCATTATGCTTTGTCCAAAAATTTGCTCCATTTTCAAGAACAAATGAATTGCTTTATGAAGTGTAATATCTTGGGTGTTATTTGCATTGCGTATATGGTGACATTTGGCATGTCACATGATATCAAAAAGGCTGGTTTAAACCTCTTACATTGTTACATCGAATGTTAAATTGAAAATGAGATATATATGGGAATATGCATTGTGATGATGATAATACCGTCGGAGGTGTGAGCCGACGATGCCTCGGGAGTGTCGGGATGCCCGAAGGTGTGAGCCAGAGGGTCCTCGGGAGTTTCAAGATGCCCGGTGGTATATCGCTACGTAATTCCAGGGGATACCTGGTGGTATGTCGGTACGTAATTCCGGAAGGCAAGGGTAACCATTTTCATGGTGAGCCCCAGTGATTCCTCGTGATGCCAGGTAGGATGCGAGATGCCCGGAGTGTGTGTGCCGAATGCCCGAAGGTGTGTGCCGGAGGTTCCTCGTGACGCTAAGTTGGGTGCGAGCGATATATGAGGGATGCAAACACTAGTCCCTAAGAGAATGATGAGATCCTTTTGAATATCAAAATGGGAATTGAATCATGCACGTGTGTGTGCGCATATGGCATGTGGTATAATTGCCTGTGAAATTGAATTGATACTATTTGGCGTTGAGAATGCGATCATGATGGCATTGAATGGATCTCATGAGAATATATACATGATTGTGTGGATGACATGAATCATGCGTATGGGTATGTGCATATGGCATGAGATATAATTGTCCATGAATTTGAATTGGTATTGCTTGGCATGGGAAATATGATTAGTAAGGTCGTGAATGAATCTCATGGACATATATTTATGATGGCATGGATGATATGTGCCTGTTGCATTGTGTAGTTTGATGGATCTTTATTGTTGAGTGGTTGTATTCACCCTTTTGGGGACTAACATTTCAGATCGAGCGATGCCTCTAGCACTGTCACACATGGTACATTTATGGATTGCCGTCCGATGTCGAGGTCGAGTGCTCGGAGCACCCCTGCATTGGTGTTCATGGTCTGGTGTTTATCCGCGTCCGTGTTTTGGTTATGTATAATGTGGGCCTACCTGATGGCCCCGTAGTACAGGAGTTTTTGTCCGTCCATATTTGTCGAGATGGAAGGATGATAGGGATGCTGCTGCCACCACCGGCTGATGCACCGGGATGGGTGTGATAGGAGCGTGTGACTGGTGGAGGTTGACATTTTTTGGGATGGCCGATATTAGCTGATGGATTGATGTACATGTCTGATATATAGTCGGGTACTTTTGAGTATAGTCGAACTTAGTTAAAGTCTTGGCCTTTTTGTTGTACCTCGTCGTGAAATCCATCTTAGTATGTAAATAAAAGTGGTTCGGCATTAGCTTATATATATATATGAAAAGTGTAGTTGGTGTGCATTGTATTGTAATATTTAGTTTGTGTATGGGTTAAGGAGATGTCGAGTATGCTTTCGTTATACGAACCGAGCTGGGACCAATTAAGATGATACGAACCCCCAAGATTTATGGACCCGCTACAATTGAAATGGTATCAGAGTAACATGTTATTAGGGCAAGTGAAAAGTAAGTAATCTGTGGCAACCCTAGCAGATTGGGGGTCGTGTCGAGGGGTGTCACGAGGAAACCCTAAGTACGCGCATTTTTGGGGCTTAAATGCGTAGTTTATTCATTTGTAACTTGTATTTTCTTATGTTTTAGGAAATATAATAGCTTACCTATATGAAAATAATGTCATATATGTTGTGGAGAGCTTGGTTCGATGATAGCATGTATATAGTTTAATGTACTTGCAATTTTCTAGTTTCAAGAAAATTCGAACAATGGTAGGAAATCCTTGTTTTTCCATTAAATGTTGAATTGCAATTTTGATTGTAGTTGCAGCATGATTGTTTTTTGTACGTTGGTTTAAATCATGCTATGCTTTTGTGTTAATGGAAAAATGTAGAAATTACATTAGGTTATGTAATTATTTTTTCTAGTAGGAGTTTGTAGGTTGGTAGAATTCGAAGAAGTTCTCACCTAGAATTTAAAATTTGCTCAAATTAAACTAATTAATGATAATAAAACAATTGTACATAGGAGCTGATTAGGAACATAGTGAACTTTCGTTAAAGTATCTTTTGTTGAATTATCATTAATTTAGTTTGTCTTTACTATAAATTAAATGTGTGTTACTCTAAAAGTGTGCTAGTATTGATTCTGCATTTATTATGTCAATGTGTTATATCAATTGATTATAGCTTCAGCATCCAATATCATTATGGTTGACCTCAATAAGGGTGAGAAGTTTAACGGTGACAATTTTGATATTTGGTACCGAAAGGTTTAGTACATCATTGAGGAGTAAGAGGCTTTGGAAACCCTCAACCACACCATGGATGAACCTGAGTATGTAACTTCAGCTCAACACAAGAGAGATCTAGAAGCTTATCAAGCTTGAAAGAAGAAAAATAGCATTGCTCGCATCACGTTGCTGAGCTGTATGCAAAATGATCTCATGTGTGAGTTTGAAAGTTATGATAAAACTTAAGATATGTGGATTGCCTTAAAAGATAAGTTTGAGGGTACATCTGCCACTAAGTTAATGAGACTCACTATCAAGTTTGACACATATCGAAAACACCCAAATGTAACGATGAGGCAATATATTCGAGAGATGTCAAACATGATTCATGAGCTGAAGTCGGCAGGTCACTTCCTTACTGATGAACAGCAAATTCAGGTTGTTATAAGATCTCTTTTTGATAATTTGGAGCATATGAAGATCAGTATAACGTATAATGAGAATATTGTCACTTTTGATGATATTGTGCATCATTTTGAATTAGAAAATGAGCGCCTAGAGGCTGTGAGATCATTCACCCATGCTTATGTTGCTGAATCGAGTTCGTGCAAAATTTCGGGCTTTAAGCGCAAAATGAATCATCAATTCAACAATAAAGGGAAGAAGACTGATCAGGCACTTAAAATGGCTAAGACCTTCTGGCGTAAGAAGTGTGGTGGGAAGAAGGATAAAGCCAAGATGGAGTGCTACAATTGTGGCAAGATGGGTTACTTTGCTCGTGAATGCATTAAGCCGAAAGAGGTACCCTATTACTCTATTATTTTAAGTTATGCTTTTATTTCAAGCACTGTAATACTTGTTGAATCTTATCCAATGTGGACTGTAAACTCAGAAGCAACAGACCACGTAACTAGAGACTAAGAAGCATTTATGGAGTATCTTTGGATACAGCCCGGAAGAAAATGAATATATGTTGGGAATAACTCAAGAATTAAAGTGAAAGATATCGGCACATGTAAATTAATTTTACATTATGATCGAAGCCTATTCCTCCATGATATCCTCTATATTCTAGATATTCAACAAAACTTAGTTTTCGTAGTTGTTCTTCTTAGCCTAGGTTATATATTGAATTTCTATAGTGATTGTGTTGGTATTTTGTTTGGAACAGTTTATTATGGTTCGGGTCATGTATTGAATGATTTTATGATATTAGACATTGACTATGATCAGTACAATATTAATGTCGATGGTTATTTTTTTTTTAATTGCATCTTCTAGTAATGTTGAGATTGATACAAGTACTTGACGTGCTAGATTATGTCACATCGGGTTACAAAGAATGTAAATATTAGCAAAAGAATGCCTTTTAAGGTCACTCGCTAATGTTAATCTATCCGTATGTGAACATTGTCTAGCGGAAAAAGTAACTAGAAAACCATTCGGTAAATGGACTAGAGCTGAATTTCCATTGCAACTCATATATTTTGACATTTGTGGTCATTTGAATGTGAGGGCGAGGCATGGAGCCTTATATTTCATCACTTTCACGAGATGACTTCACGCGTTTCAGTTATGTCTTTCTGATATCCTATAAGTCGAAGTATTAAATTGCTTTAAACAATATATATTGATGGTAGAGAATTAGTTGAATAAAATAATAAAGGCATTGAAAACCGATCGTAGACATGAGTATCTATCGAAGCAATTCGAAACTCTTTGTGATGAAAAAGGAATTGTACGGCAATTGACTAATCCTAGTACTCTACAACAAAATAAGGTAGCCGAGAGAATGAATAGAACCTTATTGGAAATGGTTAGGTTTATGATGACGTAAACAAATTTACCTATTTCCTATTGGGGAGATGCATTATTGACTGCAGCCTATGTACTTAACCAAATGCCCTCAAAATCGATCACTCTACCCCTTATGAATTATGGACTGGTAGGAAACTAGACTTAAATAGTCTACATCCATGGAGATGTGCAGCTTATGTTCATGATTCTTTCCATAAATATGGCAAATTAGGTCTTAGAGGGAAGAAATGTATCTTTATAAGATATTCTGAACACTCCAAATGGTACGTGTTCATAAGTAAACAAGCTGATAAAAGTGTAATCGAAATAGAGTCACGAGATGTTACGTTCTTGGAGAAAGATTTTCCTAGTAGAAGTGAGATTGATAGGGACTTCCAATTATATGAGATGGAAAATCCTAATAACACATTTATTAATGTTGTAGAAAGAAATGAAGATTTACCTCAACATGCAAGACCTAGTAAGAGTGTTGTATCGTCTAGCAAACTAAATTCAAGAGAAATTCAATTGCGTAAAAGTAATCGTAAAAGTATTCATCGTCATTATTTTGAGATTGAAGGGAAATCATTTATAATTACTCAGAAAGACAATACCAAGCCTAAGATTATTCAAGAGGCTCTCTCATCCTCTGATAAGGAAGAATGTAGAAAAACTTTGGAAGATGAAATGGAGTCAATGAGGGTAAATCACGTCTGGGACTTGGTTGATCTACCACCCAATCGCAAGACCATTAGAAACAAATGGGTCTTTAAGATTAAACGAAGGGAGAATGGATCCATTGAAAAGTATAAGGCTTGCCTTGTGGTGAAAGATTATATTCAACAAGAGGGTATAGACTATGAAGAAACATTTTCACCAGTTGTAAAGTTTGCCTCAATACATCTTATTCTAGCCATCATTGCATATTTAGACCTTGAATTAAATCAAATGGATGTAAAGACAACATTTCTCAATGGAGAACCAGATGAGAAATCTATATGAAGCAGCCAATAGGTTTTATAGCTAAATGTCAAGATAATAAAGTATGCAAGCTTCATCACTCAATATATGGCATTAAGCAATCATCTAGAAATGGTATCTTCGTTTTCATCAAGCTCTAACAACTTTTGATTTCACGATGATCGAAGAAGATTATTGTGTATATGTTAAACGGTCCGAAGATAAATTTGTAATTTTATCACTTTATGTGGACGATATTCTATTGGTTGGAAATGACAAGATTTTAGTTATCACCATAAAAGAATGGTTGTTTTCTAATTTTGAAATGAAGGACGTGGGAGAAACTACTTATATATATTAAGAGTTAAGATTGAAAGAGATCGATCAAGGAAACTCCTTATTTTATCATAAGAGTCTTATATAATGAAGATTCTTGAATGCTTCAATATGCAGCACTTTAATCCCATTGATACCCTTGTCATGTAAGGTGAATGTCTAAGTACTGAGATGTGTCCTAAGACTCTAAAAGAAATTAAAGTGATGGAAATTGTTCCTTACGCTAGTGCGATCGAAAGTTTGATGTATACTATAATATGTACTCAACCCGACATATGTTATGCCGTGGGATTGGTGAGCCGATATCAATCAAATCCCGGTCAAGCACACTGGAAAGTAGTGAAGAGGATCATGAGATACTTGAAAGGCACTATAGACTATCGATTTTGTCATCAAGGGAACGATTTACATCTATTAGGCTATTTAGATACAGATTGGGGTGGAGACCTAGATGAGCGTAAATCAACTTCTGGATATGTGTTCTTATGCAATAGAGGTGCAATTTCTTGGAATAGCAAGAAACAAACATGCACGGCCTTATCTACGATGGAGGTAGAATTTATTACATGTTCTGCCGCAGTGCAAGAAGTAGTATGGTTAAAACGTTTTTTGGAAAATAGCCACCGTCACCGAGGTTCCAAGACCGGTGATAGTTTATTGCAATAGTCAAGTAGCCATTGCCTATGTGAAGGATCCCAAGTAGTATGGAAGGACGAAGCATGTTGACATAAAGAACAACTTTATAAGAGATATAATAACACAGAAAGAAGTGATCCTACAATATATTGCAACCAATAGAATGGTTGCCGATCCATTTGCGAAGGCTATTCCTAGAGACATATTTTTGACCCATAGGATGTCACTAGGATTATATAGAATGTGATATGTGTTATTGTAAAGGATCATTGGTTTATGTATATGTGGACATATGTATTGTACTTCTTTGTTTATTAATGACTTAATATTTTATCAACAAGTACAAATCCATTATGAGACCGCGAGATACACACATATATTATTAAAAAGTATGTCAGCAGATAATGATTAGCTCACTCACACAAGCAATCACCTCAAGTGCTATAGTTAACATGTTGAGATGAGACGTTATGTACAAATAAATGCTGAAAAGCAAGTTTAGTACATAAAATAATATGTCATTTTGATTGAAGTCAAGATGATGTCTGTAATTTGTTTATAATAAGATCGAACATGATAGTCCCACAATTATGTATGCCGAAAGGTGTTGAATGCGAGTACTTAATTGGGCTCTATAGAAAGTGAGCTGATATAGCACTCGAGCTAAACATGACTACGTGAGAAGCACATGACTATATTTAAGCTAAGATACGTATAGTGGATATATTTAATAAATGACATACGCTTTAATAGAAAGAGAAATCTACTATAACATGTAATTTATACTATATGTGCATTGTACAACGACAAGGGAAGTTGAGTGAAATTATCCCTATTTACTCATCGTGTGAGCCCTTGAGTAATTAATAATTTACCTCATTTTGTGCTCTATGTTATTTCTGACTATGTTCTCCAAGTAAAGATGAATGTTGTTATTTTAGCATGTTACCGGCGGTCATGAATAGATATGATTTTATGGGACGTGTCTAGGAAAGTAGTTGTTCTGAAATGGAGAGAGACATGAGTGCGAAGGAAGACTATTGTTGTTATATATCTATCACATGTATTTATTGGTTGACCAATTATATCATCTTATGTGGTTTCAAATATAATTGTAAATACACGGTGTTTTTGACAATAGTCAAGTATAGCACTTAAGGGATAGGTATACTTGAATTGATATAATAAAATATGTTTGGAGCACTATAAGACATCAATTGTTTATTTCTTTTTATGGTTGTAGCCATTATGTCATCCCTAACAGATGCATAATTTGAACTCCCAAGTGCGAGATGTACTCACTGGTCGCACGACTTACTTGCCAGTATGAATTGTTTTGTAAAGTTGATGAATGTTGAATGCCTTATATTCTTGATAGAGCACTATCATGCCCATCATGTCCAAGTGGGAGATGTTGTACTTAATTAGCATGTCCATGATGAGATGCGATTGGAACGCACAGTTTTGTCTTGCTATGTTATGATGGAAAGATATCCTTTGAAAGGGTATGAGGGAGTCATATAAAAGACTTCCTAAGACAACCGTTGAGAGTGGTTGGTAGATTGTACGCTCAAAAAAGAAAGTTCTCATTTTCTTGTCCCCTTTCCATAAAAAAAAAAATGCGTTTCATTTCCTCTTTACAAAAACAATTGACATTTACACTATGGAAATCGAATGCTTTCCTCGTAATTGCATTTAAACCAATGTGAAGTATTTTTGTTCGTGATTCATCCGTAATTCAACAATCGTACTGGGGTAAATTGTTGATTGTATATCGAAGAAATGTAAGTTGTCTTCCACCGACTTTCTTCCAACAGAGACAGAAGAAGCTAGAAAAGCTAAGGAGGAAATGAGAGAAGAGGAGCAAAGACAAGGGGAATATGAGAAAAGAAAATCTGGATGAATACTGGGAAACCTTATTGGGTGCAACTGAAGAAGATGACATTGCAGAGCAGACTGAGCTATCTGATGATATCATGCAAGAATAGTCCAATGATGAAGAAATTGGGAATGAGAATCCTATCGAGAAAGCACAGACATGGGGGAGTCTAGGAAAAGAGCCAGAGATTACTGCTGATTCAATCGATGCCAAAGTACAAACTGAACTAGATACGTTCAGTCCATTAGAGGACATAAGAGAAATCAAGCCTTAATGAATGAAAACATGGTGGTTTTGAGGAGTGAAATGAAGGAGCATATGCAGAAATTGAAACAAGAAATTGGGATAAAATGGCTGTCCAGAATATCTTCAATCAGCATGAAGGTTGATCAAACATGCATCAAGCTGCAATGATATGAACTTGTTTGAGTACCTTTTAATCCTCCCGGCGACGATGACAACAACAACAATTCCTCTTCTTCAAAATAAACTTCAAATGTTTTTGAATTGTCTTATGTGATTTGATTTGGTTGAATTGACTTGACTTTGAATATGTGTGGATTTCAGATGTGTTTCAATTATATTGTCATTTGTGATATTATTCTCTTTTATGATATTGATAGAAAGGGGAGAATACTTGATGCACATAGAAAATCGAGCAACAAATCATAGGTCAATGAATATGAATACCTTTCTATCCGTGCAGGAATTTGTAAATATCAGATTGTGCTTCATGTGAGATACTCTTATTTATTCCAATAAAAACTAATAAGAAATTGCTCATTAATTTGCAAATATTTATCAAGTTTCTTATATGAAATCGTTTTTGTGCTCAAATGATAATATTCAAGTTTGGCGATATGAACTTGCTTGCTTTTTTTCTCATGTTTTTGCTATAAAAGTTGCAAGAAATCTTTTTAAAATCTGTCAAAATCATTTATCCTATTAGCTGCATGGAAAGTTTAATCATTATAAAAAAAAAATGGAGAGATTGTTGAGGAAACTTTTCAATGTATTTTGAAGTTGATAAAACTGTCCATATTTATATCAATCTTGATAAATGCAAAGGTTGTTTATGTTTTGGGTAATGTTTGCTCAATGAGGATTATGTTTATGAGTGGTGGAATGATTAAAATTGACTTGAAGAATCAATATGAAAGCACATACAACATGTCAAGATGTTAAGTCTACAGTATTTATACTTATTTATAACCTAAGATTCTCCATAAGTACAATTTAATATCCAAGAAGCCAGATGTATATATTATGTGAATATGAGCAACTTGATACGTGAATGTGAACAATTTATCACGTGGATATAAGTAGAAATATAATGTGGATATTATCAGCTGAATATCAACAGATTACTGAAAGACTGGATTTAATATGATTATAAATATGAGCAGAGCACTTGTGAGAATAATTCTCCTATGATCTTCAAAGATATTATTTTGAGATATTTTATCTTATATCTTGATAGCTTCTATTTTGGCGTGGATTCCTAACTTATGAGATTGTGATCTTCCAAATGTTTTTGCTTAAAAATTAGTTACCCACGATATCTTTATTGATTAACAATTATCCCAAAGGCAAGTTGAAACATCTCAAATTTCGAAACCTAGATTTAGTTCCATAAGCAATCGAATCAATAGAAATTCATATTGATCAATATCATCAACTACATAATCTTCTCAATAATTGCCTAACGGCTAGATTGGAGATTGATCTCTTGAAAATAGTCCAATAGGAAGCTTAGATGAGAGGAGTATAAAAAGAAAAGTAAGGAGCTGAAGAATGTAAAGAAAATCAAGAATCACAATTCTATATTTTGAGAGAGTTTCACGCATTTTTCAATTGTCTTTTGAGTGCTTTGTTTTTATCTTTGAGAAGTATTGGCAGAGTAATAAATTTGTGCCTAAGTGTGAGATAGTGAGCTCCCAAATACAGGCTAGCGGCAGCGAGGTAACTAGGGGTGTGCTAGCCCATGACCCACCACCAGGGCACCAGGGGTGGCGCTAGCCCATGACCCACCACCAAGGCACCACACTTAAGAATCCTTAATGACAGCAGTGTGATTTGAACTCCTCCCCTCTCAAATGAGGGTGAGAGCGCAAAGCCAACGCTGCTGCTGCGGGCGGTGGTCTTACATCTATAATTATTCATTGAGTATTTAGTAGAATTGAGTCAGCAGGTATCGGTTGGAAGAGTGGATGTAGGTTTATATTAAAACGAACCACTATAATTTTTGTATGCTCTGTTTTCTAACCCCAATCATATTCATGCTAATTTTGTTGAATATTATCAAATTATGATCATGTTCATATTCTGTTTTTTCACGATTATATCCACCTCATTGCTAATGATTTTATTTTCATATTAATTTGTCAAAATGTGTGGAATCATCCATCGCCCTCTGTAAGTGATGGTACTACTACTTTAACCTTTACATGTAAGTAGTGCATAACCAATATTTTTTTTTTTTTCATTTTCCCCCTTTGTTATTGAGGAATTTTCCCTATTTATTTCGTTTGTATTGATAATTTTCTTTAAAGTGATTGTTTTGAATTTTTAAAAAAATTAGCTGTTTTGTTTGCCTGAGGATCACCAACCAGCTGCTGCCATCTGCCATTCTCTCACCCGCCAGTCTGTCTCCCTCGTCAGCCACTGCCATCTGCCACCCTCTCTCTTTGATTTCTTTTTCTAAAATTCCTTTTGGCCTTATTGTTTTATTTTATTAAAAAATTTTTTTAGCAATATTTTATTAAAAAAGTTGGCTGTTTTGTTTTCCTGAGGAATGAGGATCATCAACCAGCCTTTCCCATCTGCCATTCTCTCACCTGCTATTCTCTCTCTTTGATTTCTTTTTCTTTTTTTAATTTCTTTTTGGCCTTATTGTTTTATTTTTAAAAAAAAATTGGCTGTTTTGTTTTCTGAGGATCACCAATCCTCGTCGGGCACTCCCATCTGTCATTCTCTTGCCGGCCATTCTGGGTGCGTTTGTTTGCGTTTCTATTTAAAAATTGTTGAGGAAACGAAATAGAAAAAAAGTGTTTACTTAGAGGAACAATTTTTGAACAAAAACGCGTTTGGTAAACTTGTTCTAATAAAAAATAAAAAAAACACATTTGGTAAATTTGTATAATTTTTTAATTTCTTTTATTTTATTCTTATTTTTCCTTTTTTTCTTTTTCATTTTTTTTTTTTTTTCTTCTTTTGGCTAGGTCGTCGGCCTCGGCCATGGCCGGCGGCCGGCCGACGAGGGTTGGCAGCCTCACCCGGCCATGGCAAGGCTCGCCAACCCCGGTGAGGCTCGTCGGCCCCGGCGAGGCTCGGCCTCGCTTGGCCGGGCGAGCTCGAGCTCGCCCGAGATCCGGCGAGGCCGAGCTCACCTGGCGGCCGGCGAGGCTCGGCCTCGGCCCGGGCCACGGGCCACTGAGCGACGCCGACTCGCCCCGAGATCCAGGCAAGGCTAAGCTCACGCGCGGCGGCGAGGCTCGGCCTCGCCGAGCCACCGCCAAGCAACTCCGACTAGCCTAGATCTCGGCGAGGTCGAGCCTCGCCGACCGCCGGGCGAGCTCGGCCTCGGCTGGATCGCGGGCGAGATTGAGCTCGCCCGGGCGGCGTGGGTCGGCTGGCCTTGGCCGGGTGAGCTCGAGCTCACCCGGCCAAGGCGAGGCCCACCCTCGCCGGGGGACGGCGAGTCTCGGCCTCGCCGGGCCGGCGAGCCTCGCCATGGCTAGGCGAGGCCGCCCAGCCCTCGTTGGCCTGGTCGCCGCCATGGCCGAGCGGCGGCCGGCGAAAAGAAAAAAAGAAGAAAATAACAAGAAAAAGAAGAAGAAAATAGAAAAGTGTTTCTCGGTTTTGTTTTCAAAATAAGAAAACACAAATTTGTTGTTTCTTATTTCATTTCTTTTTGTTTTAACAAAAGAACAAAAAGGAACAAACACACCAAAACGTTTACATTCTTTTTGTTCCCGAACAAAAACAGAAGTTTTGTTCCTGGGAACAGAAACAGGTGCCAACCAAACGCACCCTCTCTCTCTTTGATTTATTTATTTTATTTCCTTTTGGCCTCATTGATTTGTTTTTTTTTTTTAATGGCTGTTTCGTTTTCCCGAGAATCACCAATCTTTTTTTCCGTCAAAATGATCACCAATCCTTGTGAGCTGGTGCCATCTGCCATTCTTTCACCTGCCATTCTCTCTCATCGATTCCTTTTTATTTTAAAAATTTTTGGGCTTTCTCGGTTCCAATGAAATCGACTGCTTTGTTTTACTTT
The DNA here is from genome assembly GCA_014182585.1 of Eucalyptus coolabah. Lineage (NCBI taxonomy): Eukaryota > Viridiplantae > Streptophyta > Magnoliopsida > Myrtales > Myrtaceae > Eucalyptus > Eucalyptus coolabah. The sequence goes on from CM024624.1 coordinate 47,613,750, forward strand.
TTAAATTTTGGACTCTTTCTTTTATATCCGTTCGTGAAAAGTTTTAAATGATCTTCACCTCGGCGCGGCAAGAGTAGGTGGAATTTTCGATGTGTCACGTCAACCAATTTGATTGACATATTGTCTTATGGACATGATCCAAAACATTTAGGATGGTTCCATTTTTGACGTGTCACCTAAAAGTCTTTTTCCAATCGAGGAGTCAACATTTTGTGTGGATCCGGTGGAAAGTTGTCCTGAATCTCGGATCTCAACCTTCCTCATGCTGTTTCACTCGTTCCAATAAAAAAAGCTCGTCCCCCTCCCACAGGCGTAGCAGAGGAAGAAGAAGATCACAGAGGAAGAAAGGAGATGGAAAGGAGCGCGAGGCTCTCGTCGTCTCAGAATACTGCTTGGGATTGTGATGACTCTCAGCACGGTCGCGATGGTGCTTCTTCTCTAAAGAGGCGGACGACTAATACGGTTAGATTCAACCACTTTGCGTCTTGAGTCTCTCTTACTTTAGATTAGCGAAAAGCATTTGCAGAGCATGGACATTTTTCGATTTTGTCTGCATAAATTGAGGCAATCTCTCCTCAGCCCGAGCTTCAATACTTCTACGGTGGATGTGTTAAACTCAATTTGCTCACTTGACAGGAATTGCCTGTTTCGTCCTTGTCGCCAAGCTCTGACTTGGCTGGAAACAACTATGATGTGTTCTTGAGTCTTAGTGGACCATATACTCGCAAGACTTTTACAGATTTCCTCCACCAAAGCTTGACAAATGCTGGGATACGTGTCTTTCGAAATGATGATGAGCTGCCTGCCGGAAAAGAGAAGAACCCCGTGCTGATTGAGGTGATCAAACATTCGAAGGTTTCAATTCCCATCATATCCAGGGATTATGCTTCCAGCAAAAGCTGCCTCATGGAGTTGGTCCAAATACTAGGGTGCAAACAAACAATGAGTAAAGAAATCATTCCCATTTTCTATGACATCAGCCCCTCAGATTTGAAAGAGGGCCATTCTCTTGAAGAGTGCTTTTCCAAACACAGGAAGAATGGGGTTGATAAGGAGACCATCAAGACGTGGAAACTAGCTCTGAAAGAGATTGGAAAGTTAAAGGGATTTGATGCCACGAATATACACGGCGGGTAATCCCATTTAATGTTAAAACTGATTTACAAAATTGATGTACCGGCTCCTAAACCGATCATGCTATCTCTGACATTATTTTTCTTTTTCAAGCTATTTTGTTTCGCAACTCCACTTAACCTTTTGGATTTCAGACCAAGTTAGACCGTTCAGATGCAGGATCTTTGGAAATGCATTTTAATGCCTCCTTTTTCTTGCCTCATGGGGCATTGCTGCTGGTTCAACCCTGCATATTCTACTCTGCTCTGTGATTATTGTTCTGATTCACTTTCTCGTCATGTCACGATCTGTAGGCATCATTCCAAGATCATAGACGAATTCATCGCAATTGTTCGGCAAAAGCTGAAGAAGGGTCGACTAACTGTGACAAAATATTTAGTCGGAGTTGACCATCACATGCATGAGATTATGAGAAAGCTCGGTGTTGTGCATCGCAATGGAGTAATTGAAATATGTGGCAGCGATGTACGAGTCCTTGGAATATATGGTATTGGGGGTGTTGGCAAGACTACTTTAGCAGAAGTTGTTTACAATCAACTCTATGGTCATTTTCAAGGTTATAGTTTTCTTAGGGAAATTCAAGAATTACATCAACATGACAGGATCTTGTCCTTGCAAAATCAATTAATCTCAGACCTTCGAAAAGGAAGTGTTTCATTCAAATGTTCTGATGATGCTATGGCAGTTCTTGCTGAAGAATTTCGCAATGAGCAGGTCCTCATTCTCCTTGATAATGTGGAAGATGTTGACCACTTCCATGCGGTTGTTGGAGCGCCTAGTTGGTTTGGTCTAGGAAGCAGGATTATTGTGACTTCTAGAAATGTTTTGAAGTACAAAGAGGCTGAAACCTATGAGGTTGGACCAATGGAAAAAGAGACAGCTGTTCAATTGTTTTCTAAGTGGGCTTTTGGAAGGGATTCTCCTGGCAAGGGCTTTGAAAGACTTTCCCACCGCATCGTATTGGCTACCGAGCAACTTCCTTTAGTACTTGAGGTGACAGGCTCATGTTTGGTTGGAAAGTCGAAGGATAAATGGGAAGAAATGCCGGGGAAGTTGATAGCCACTCCTCCTGATAGAGTCGAACACGTGTTGCTAATACATTACCTTGCTTTAGATATATTTGCAAAGCAAATATTTCTGGATATAGCATGTTTTTTGTTTGGAAAGGATGAGAGAATTGCCTTTTACATGTGGGAAGACTGTAAATTTTATCCTTCTAAGGCTATTGAAGTTCTCCTTACAATGTCTTTGGTGAAAATTGGAGAAAAGAACGAGCTATTGATGCATGATCTGCTGAGAACTCTGGGCAGAAAAATTGTTTTAAACGAAAATCCTATCCCTCGTGGTCGAAGTAGGTTGTGGGTGCACGATGAAGCCCTATCCACTCTACAGAAGAAGCAGGTAAACCCGAAAGCCAGAGCTACTTTCTGTTCTACCTGCAGTTAATTTTCTTTGTAATTTACTCTATTTTTCAATTCCTAGAAATGCGTGAAAAATACAGGCAGTTCTATGGCAAAGTTCAATCCTATTCATTTACCTTTATGTTCACAATGTTCAAGCCTCTGGTCTCACCTTTGACAAAGATTCTGACGACTGTTTCTCATCTGAGGAATTTTGGCGCACTTTTGAACTTAAGTTTCTATAAGTCGGATTGAACAAATATAAGAGGAAATTTTGCTGGTCTTCTTTTAGAATTAAGGTGGCTTCATTGGCGAGGTTGCCATAAGAACTCTGAGCCTCTTGTTTTGAACCTAGAGAACTTGGTCATTCTTGATTTATCCTGGACTGCAGTGGTAGATGAATGGGAAGATTGGACAACACTAATGAAGGCATAAGACCCGTTCCTTTTTTGACGTTTTGTGAAGACTAGCTAATAGAAACTGAACCTTTTTGGTCTTTGTCACGCATGAGGCAAACAAATTGAAAGTTTTGGACCTAACTGGTTGCAGTCAATTATTTAAAATGCCATGCTTCCCAGCTAGTAGCAAATTAGAAAGACTGATTCTTGAACGATGTTTTATTTGTCACTTATTGAAAAATCCATTGGTAATTTGAAATATTTGAGTCTTTGAACATGAAGTCCACTCCGATTGCCCGGCTGCTGGGAAGAGATGGGTTCCCTGTATAATTTGGAAAACTTCCATATGTCACCTTCATTTCTTAAGAAATTCTATGCAGCAACTTAGAACTCCTAGTGCTCCCGGCTGGCAAAAATTTGGCTGAAATATTCGTGTCTATTGGTTGTTTAAGGTCCTTGTCATATCTTGCTTTGGATAATGTAAGGATCCGGCCTCTCACTATGTAATATTGTCTGCTTTGGTCCGGCCCTCACGGCTTTTAAATGCGTTACACGGGTTAGCCCAGGACTTCCCCTCTAAGCGATGTGAGACAGGAGACGCACCCCCTCCCTGCGCACGTCCGAGGATCGAGGCGCGGACGCATCGCCATTTCTCCTCCCCGCGCACCACCACTTGGGTCGTCACACTCTCCCCCCTGGGAGCATAGGGCCCTCGCTGTGGCTCCACACGCAGTCGGAAGTTGGCTCTAATACCATTTGTAAGGACCCAACCATTTCTCCTCCCCACCCACCGCCGCCTAGGTTGTCACACTCTCACCCCCTTGGGAGCACAGGGCCCTCGCTATGGTTCCATATGCGGTCGAGAGTCGCTTTGATACTGATTTGTAGGACTTGGGCCTCCCACTGTGTAATATTGTTTGCTTTGGGTCTTCAACCCTCACGGCTTTAAAACGCGATACATAGATTAGAGAACCCAAGTCTTATAAACTAGCTCAGGACTTCTTTCCTAAGTGATGTGAGATAGGAGACGTGCCCCCTCCTTGCGCACGTTCGGGGACCGAGGCGCGGATGCACCACCATCCCTCCTTCTCGCGCACCGCCGCTTGGGCCGTCACACTCTCCCCCCTTGGGAGCACAGGGCCCTCGTTGTGGCCCCACACACGGTTGAGAATCGGCTATGATACCATTTGTAAAGACCCGGCCTCCCACTATATAATATTGTCTGCTTTGGGCTTTCAGTTCTCACGGCTTTAAAATGCGTTAGCAGGGGTAGAGGCGCGAATGCATTGCCATCCCTCCTCCCCGCGCACCGCCGCCTGGGCCGTCACACTCTCCCCCCTTGGGAGCACAGCACCCTCATTGTGGCCCTACACGTGGTCAGAAGTCGGCTTTGATACCATTTGTAAGGACCCGGGCCTTTAACTTTGTAATATTGTCCGCTTTGGGCCTTCGGCCCTCACGGCTATAATCACAAGACTCCCAAATTCTGTTTAGTTGTTGGAGGGACATGTAGAGCTGTCTTTAAGAGACTGTCAGCAGCTAACTGCACCTCCGGACTGCATTGTGATGCTTAGGTCCTTACGTAAAATGGATCTGTCAAACCCCAGAATTCAGATATTTCCAGAATCGATAAAAAAAATTTGGATAGACTGGAGGTGCTAAGAATGAAGAATGCTCACATAAAAAATTTCCTGAGGATATTGCAAATCTAGAGAAGTTGGCAGTAATAACATTTTCTGGCTGCCAGAATGGGAAAAATCCGTGTGATATTTTGGGTCTTCAGCTTTGAGAATCTTGAAGTTATCGTTTATCCTGATTTTTAGCCGACCTGAGAGAGAGACAATCCTCTAGGTTGTAAAACTTTGAACCATTTCCGTAGATGCTGTTAAGATCTGATCATGTGTGCAATTGACACTGCGTGTCATTTTTTTACTAATGCTTCCTGACTGGTTATGTGTCACGAACAGAGACCATCCTCACTATTTCTATTCATTTTTCTCGTCCATCACAGGGAGCACCACATGTTCGGGCACTCTGCCTTAACTTTCATGGGCATACTTCAGGCAAACTAACACGAGAAGAATTTGAGAAAGTGCCCAATCTTCGGTTTCTTCAATTGGATCATGCAGACATTGAAGGAGATTTCGCTAGTGTTTTTTCAGAATTAAGGTGGCTCCATTGGCGAGGGTGCCCTCGACATATGCAAGTAACTAATTTTCACATGGAAAACTTAACCATTCTAGACTTGTCATGGAGCAAAGTCACAAAAGACTGGGAAGGCTGGGATCAGATGGAGGTAGTTTACAATTCATTGCTATGGTAAAATCGCCTGGTCTAACAAAACTATTCGTGAAGTAAACTCATGCAAATATTTCTCCTATTTTGCAGATGAAGAAATTGAGAGTTCTAGATCTTACAGGTTGTGCTGACTTATTAGTCACTCCTACGTTCGCTCGCTGCAAAAATCTGGCCATATTGATTCTGGAGCAATGTTCACAATTGGTCAAGATAGATCATTCGATCGGCGATTTAAAATGCTTGGTTTCCCTCAATTTAAAGTTCTGCACAGAGCTCAGCATGTTGCCGGTAGAAGTGGGTTACCTGACAGCTCTACAAGAGCTTCTCATGGATGGGACTTCAATACAAGAAATTCCCGTCTCCATTGGTCATTTAAAGCAGCTTGAAACTCTGAGTGCCTCAAACTGCTTCTCACTGAGTCAACTACCGAGAACGATATGTCACCTCACGAATATCTCACTTCTTTCCCTGGATGGCACCAGTATCACAGCACTTCCCGATTCCATTGGAAAACTGGTTCGACTTGAAAACTTGTCATTAAAGGATTGCCGTCAAATAAGAAAACTTCCAAACTCCATTGGCAACATAGGGAGATCCTTAGTCGAGTTAGATGTGTCGGGGACAGGCATTTTCAAGTTTCCAAATTCGCTAAAATATCTGCAGAATTTGAAGGTGCTGAGAATGGATTCTTGTTTCTTTAGTGAGTTCCCACGCAATATCAAAGAGCTGACCAGCCTTGAAGAAATACACGCCTCCTGGTGTCAGAGTCTCGAGGGAGGCATCCCGAGAGAGATCAAGAAGCTGCATAATCTGCGAATCTTGCGGCTGCGACATTCAACTATTTCCAGCATACCGGCAGAGATCCTCGAACTTTCCAATCTTCGAACCCTAGATTTACCCACCGCGACCTGATCAAAGAGTTGGCAGGCTTCTCTCTAGCATAATGGTTTTGTATGTAGATGATGAACTGAAGTCGTCGCACCTGCCATAGCTAGGAAAGCTATGCCGCCGTGATGAAGACTCGGCTCTAGAGACCCTTGCAAAAGATGGACTTTCCATTTACTCCATGTTTTCATTCCAAATTTGAATATGCCTATCACCAAAAAATGTGTTTTTCTTTAAGTTTGCCATGTCGTTTCATCTGAAAACATGGCGACTTTCTATGTGCGCATACGTGTACACATGCCTATCGATATATTTCCTCAATGACCGAGGCAAATATTCTTAATGCAGCATCACTTTGGTGTAATACATAATATCATTATTGAATTTTTAATTTGTTCAATATAATCCGTGAACTATTCCCAAATGTTCAATCAAACCCTTAAACTTTCAATTTGTTCATTCTATTCCCTCAACTTTTCACAACAAAGTCAAATCAATCCTTCAATACTATTCAAATTATTTGATAATTATACTAATACTTGAATTTTAGAATATTTTCTTATTTCAATCCATTTCATTAATCAATAGAAATATTCCTTTTTTTTTTTTTATAATCTTTTTGGCCTTTATAAATCCAACGATAGATCCATGCAAGTGTATATAAACTTGTGATCTCAATAATACTAAAAATGGAACCTCAATGACAGTAGTATCAAGTTGATATTGCTCTATTGACTTGTAAACTCATAGGATTAATGTAGCTGATGCGTAGATGGTTGATAATTGACTGACTTCTTCTGCTAAGGCTGAGAAGATTATCAAAAAAATCATAAATCTATTGTAATTGTACCAATTTAATCCATTTGGTCAAAATTGATCAACCAGCGTTGATGTAGCCACCAGCTAGTGACGAAGACAATTTTTTAATAATATTTTATTTTTCAAAATATTTTTATTAATTTTTTTTTTCGCCTCCCTCTTCCTTTCTTTGGCTCCAATGATTGGCCAAAAGGGAAGGCTAGCCGATCGCCGGACTGAGGTAGTCGGCAAGCTCGCCTCACTGTCACTAGGGAGGGCGAGCCCTCATCGGATCTAGGGAGGGCTCGCCTCACCATCACCGTGTCTAGTGAGGCGAGTGCTTGTCAAATCTAGCGAGGGCTTGTATTGCCAAGATCCGGCGAGGGGGGCCTTGCTGTCGCTAGGTCTGGCAAGGCGAGCCCCTCACTAGTGGCTGGCAAGCTTGCCCTTGCCCAACGACAATGAGGTGAGCTCGCTAATTACCCCTAAGATCCAACGGGGCTCATCTCACCTAGATCTTGTGGGGTTCGCCTCAACAAACCTAGTGATGACAAGGCAAGCCCTCACCAAATCCGATGAGGGCTCGCCTAGTCGGTGGCTAGGTGAGCTTGCCCGGCTACCTCAATCGACAGCGGCTAGCCCTCTCCTTTGGCTAGTCGCTCAAGCTAAAGGAAGGAGGAGGGAAGAGGAGGGACGAGGGATGAGTGGGAAAAAAAAAAAAAGAGAGAAAAGAAGATAAAAAGTTAGTAAAATAATTTGAAAAAATAAACTATTATTTAAAAAATGTCGCCAACGTCGACCGGTGGTCATGTTAGTGTTGGCTGGCCAATTTTGGTCGAATGAACTAAACTGACATAATTACAAAAGAATTAGGGCTCAATTGGCCAAAATTATAAGTTTATGACTAAATTAACATAATTGCAATACGTTTATAAATTATTATTATTTTTTTTTTGTAATTTTCCTGTTAAGGCTAGCTACGAACTAGGGAGCATCAGAAAGCCAGCAAACTATAATGACTTTCCAAATTCCTTCTCGCACAAGAAAGTGAGCAATCTCGCATCGTTCTTACTTCGTAGGATCAATAATGGAAATTGTTTCACCGGAAATGGTGCCTTACCCCAAACAACGAAAAACCTTTCACCAAAGACTACTCCTTGAAATTAGGTTTTGTGGTAATTCCATATAGGAGTCTCGATCGGTGTCGTAAGGTAAAATGGATAGTAAATGGAAAATATAGGAGAAGAGTTAAAAATTGGACATTGCATTAATAAACTGATAAAAATATTGAACGTGTGTTCGTGATGATCGGGGCTCCTGTACAACGATAGCATATTGCCACTTATATAGCCCACTCAACTGTAAAACCACGATTACTACTACTAAGTGCAATTACACATGTATTTCCAAGATTCCAGGCTCCATATTCGCGAGCCATTTCCATCCACAAGTGGTCACAACTCCAAGGGCTATTACACTAATCGACCGTCGCTCGATATCTTTGTCTTCAATCAGCATCTCGATCCTTGTGTTCTCTTCTCTATCCAACACTCGGCCTAATTTCGATGGCGAACTTGTCGTGGTCTTTGTCATCATATTTTGCCGATCTCCTCTCAATTACCTGTCGATGTCAATATTACTTTGTTGTCGACTGCTATACCACAGATGTCAATATTCATTCTACATAAATGTCAATATTCATTCTACGCATCGATTACGGTGGGTTATTTCTTCTGACCTTCATTCAATCAAGTTAAAGTTCTAGTGTCTCTTCACAAATAAATACTAGGTTTAAGGTGCAACAGCGATGCTCAGACGATCAACTTCTTTGAAACTTGATCAAACCATCAAGGACAAGCAATGAAGTAGGTTGCCCCAGCCGACCAGTCAAGACTAGACAAACCAGATCAACCATGCAAAATTAATTTAAAAACCGTTTCTATACATTTAATTAGTAGTATGAGAATAGGAGAAAGGATTGAGAGGCGAAAAAACATATGTTGTTGAGACTGCACACATGTATTTATACTATATTCAAGTATTACAGAACAAAGAAACGCACAATTAAAGAATATTACACAATCAACGTGCACATATATTGTGATTCTATTTCCCATTCCCAACACTCGCCTCAAGCTGGAGCACAAATATCATGAATGGCAAGTTTGTTATATATACACTTGACTCAGGGACCACTTACAGCTTTTGTGAGTACGTCAGCTACTGATCATTAGTTCTAACAAACGCAGTCTTGATCTCCTGGGACTATGGCTTTTCTAGAACAAAATGATATGCTTCATCCTCTCATGAAAAACAGGATTCGCAGCCACATACGTCGCTGCTTGACTATCACAAAACAACGCGGTCAGTTGCTGTTGGATTTTTGATGTCTCAGTGCTGCTGTTTTTAGACTAAAGCTTCTCTGTTCTGTTTTATATTGTTTTAGTTTATTTTTCTTACTTAGTCAATTATGTTATGCAGTTGTTGTTGTGTTATTTAGGAAGTTAAGTACTTGTTCGAGTGCAGTTACAAGCTGAACGTGTGTGCGTGCAGTTATTTTTTTTTTTTTTTTTATTTTTTATTTTTGGTTTAAGTCATGTTTTGTACTTGACTTTTTACTAGAGAACCATAGAAGGCAGTTTTTATGCTCTGTTCTCTCTATTTCCTCTGTTTTTCTTCTTTCTTCCTCGATATCTATAGTTCTAGCATTTCTACTTCTTTGCTGCTTTGATCAGCATCAACAGTGGTATCAGAGCATCGAATGATCTTGAGGGACTATGAAGTGAAGCAAGTATTGTAGTGCAAAGAGGTTAGAGGGTGATGGAGACAGGTTCAAGTGGTTTTTCTACGATGGCTTCTCCGGTATTTCTTGGAGAGAATTATCAAGTATGGGCTGTTAAAATGAAAGCATTTCTGGAGGGTCATGATCTGTGGGAAGCTGTGGAGGATGATTATGAAGTTGCTCCACTTCCAAATAATCCAACCATGAATCAAATCAAGCTTCATAAAGAGAGAACCACAAGGAAAGCCAAGGCAAAATCTTGCCTGTATGCTTTCTGTCTCGCCTACCATCTTCACTAGAATTATGAAGTGTGACTCTCCGAAGGTCATATGGGATTTCTTAAAGGAAGAATATGAAGGAGATGAGAAGATAAGAGGTATGAAGGTGGTGAATCTCTTGAAAGAATTTGAGAGACAGCAGATGAAGGAATCTGAGTCGGTGAAGGAATACTCGAGATAGGCTAGTGGGAATAGCCGATAAAATAAGAGTTTTGGGAACCGACTTGAGGGATGATAGACTTGTTCGGAAGATCCTAGTGTCTCTTCCAGAAAAATTGAAGCTACTATAGCTTCTCGGAAAACACAAGGGACTTGGCGATATAAAACTTGCGAGTTGCTGAATGCTTTGCGAGCACGGGAGCACATAAGACTAATGAGGAGAGAAGATCATGTTGAGGGGGCATTGCAAGCCAAAGTAAAGCAAAATGATGGAGGCAAAGGGAAGAAATGGATTCAGTTTAAGGGAAATGTTGCTGATTCGAAATTTTTACCAAAAGAAGGAAATGCTGGTGGATCTAGCAAATGGAAAAATAATAAAAGGCCATGTCAAGATTGTGGTGGAACCAAACATCGTCCTTTAGATGCTGGAAAAGGCCAGATGCAAGGTGCGAAGATGCCACAAGTTGGGTCATATGGAAGCTATTTGCAAAGGGAAAGCCTATCGGCAAACGGGAGAAGCACAAGTAGCAGTGAGTGAAGTTGATGAAGAGCACTTATTTGTTGCTTCAGCTGGTGAATATTCGCCGAAAATAGTACATGGCTGATAGATAGTGGTTGTACTAATCACATGACTGGCAACTTAGAGCTATTCAAGAGCATAAACAAAACAAGTAAAGTCCAAAGTCGAATTGGCAATGGACAGCATATTGAAGTTCGGGGTAAAGGTGTAGTTCTTTGTTAAAGGAAACCCGGGGGTGAAGTTAATCGGGGATGTCCTCTTTGTGCCAAATATTGACCATAACTGCTAAGTGTTGGTCGGTTAGTGGAGAAGGGCTATATAGTGAAGTTCGAAGGAAGGGAATGTCTCATTAAAGATACTGACAGCAATGAAGTCTTGAGAGTTCAAATGAGGGATAAAAGTTTTGTGTTCAAGCCAAATGAGATGCAGCAGATGGCTTTGAAGTGTACAGAAGAGAATATAGAGCTGTGGCACAAAAGATTGGGGCATGTCCATAGGAGGAGTATGCTGGTTATGCAGAGAAATGGCACAGTAGATGATTTACCAAGCTTGAAGGAAGAGCTTCCACAATGCGAACCTGCCTTCTTGGCAAACAAACCATATTTCCCTTCAAAGGAGGAGTCTCAAAGACATATCAAAAGCTGGAATTAGTTCACACCGATGTGTGTGGACCTATGTCTGAACCTTTTTTAAATGGAAGCAGGTATTTTATTACTTTTACTGATGATCTTACTAGAATGAGCTGGATCTATTTTCTACAAGCTAAGACTGAAGTAGCTGATGTACTTATGAAGTTTAAAGCATTAGTTAAAAATCAAAGTGGAAAGAGAATCAAAGCTTTTAGGTCGACAATGGATCCGAGTATACAGCTAACAAATTCAAACGATTTGTGAGCAAGCTAGAATTGTACAGCAATTTACAGCCCCTTACTCACCTCAACGAGAATGGGGTTAGTGAGAGGAAAAATAGAAGCATTATGGAGATGGCCAGATGTTTGATGCATGAAAAGAATTTGCCTAAAAGTTTTTGGGCTGAGGCAGCCAACATTGCTGTATTTCTTTTAAATAGATTACCTACAAAAGCTTTAGAGAAACTAACACCTCTTGAGGGCTGGCAAAGACACTAAACCTTCTGTGAAAAATTTGAAGGTTTTTGGAAGTTTGTGTTATACTCATATTCCCGATGTCAAAAGGGATAAGCTTGATAAAAGGCTGAGATTGGAATTTTTGTTGGATATAGCTCTCAATCAAAGGCTTACAGAATTTTCTATCCAAAGACAAGGAAGATTACGTGAGCGAGAGATGTTATGTTCTTAGAGGAAGATGAATGGAATTGGTTAAATGGAAGGAACACTAAATTGAAGCACTTTGAAAGACAACCTGAAACGATGTGGAGACTAATGAAATTACGGGAAATGGAAGAAAATATAAATGATGAACTGTAAGAGGCACAAGGTCTCTTCTTGAGATCTATGAAAGGAGTAATGTGGCGGTGCTCGAACCATCAAATTTTGCTGAAGCCAAGGAAGATCGAAAGTGGTTTGCAGCAATGCGGGAGGAGATGACAATGATTCAAAAAAATCAGACTTGGGAATTGGTAGACGAGGCCATTAAATAAGAATGTAATTGGAGTTAAGTGGGTCTTTAGGACAAAACTCAATCCTGATGGCTCTGTTAACAAGTATAAAGCAAGGCTGGTTGTGAAAGGCTATGCTTAGGTATGGGGAGTAGACTATTCTGAAACTTTTGCTCCAGTTTCAAGGCTGGACACAGTAAGACTCCTGTTAGCTCTTGCAGCCGAAAAGGGTTGGACTATTTTTCAGCTTGATGTCAAGTCTGCATTTCTAAATGGTGAGCTTGAAGAGGAAATTTTTATTGAACAACCTGAAGGATTCTGTGTTAAAGGGCAAGAAGAGAGTGTATACAAATTGCACAAAGCTTTATATGGACTGAAGCAAGCTCCAAGAGCCTGGTATGGAAAAATTGATCGATATCTACTGGATTTAGGTTTTAAAAGGAACTTGAGTGAGTTCACTCTTTATATTAAGAAAGTGAATCATAGTGTGGTAGTTCTATCTCTATATGTGGATGATCTTTTGATAACAGGAAATGATGTTCAGTTGATAGAAAATGTTAAGCAAGGCTTATTTGCTGGTTTTGAGATGACAGACTTAGGAAAAATGGCTTACTTCTTAGGTCTGGAAATCAAGCAAAGTCCTTATGAAATCTTCATTTGTCAGAGGAAGTATAAAGGAAATTTTGAAGAAGTTTCAGATGGAAGAATGTCGAAGTGTCAGTACACCTATGGCAGCAAAAGAGAAGTTGCGAAGAGTGATGGAACCGAAGGCGAGGATGTCTCGATGTACGAAGTCTAATAGGTTGTCTCATGTACCTCACAGCAACCACACCACACATTCTATTTGCTATAAGTGTTCTGTCCAGTTTTATGAGTGATCCAAGTCGGCTTCATTTGATTGCAGCTAAAAGGATTTTAAGGTATTTGAAAGGAACCATGTTTTTTTGGAGTGAAGTTTCAAAGGAGTCAAGAATTCAATCTACAAGGTTATTCGATAGTGATTGGGCTGGCTCGATGGATGATATGAAGAGTACATCCGGGTCTTGTTTCAGTTTAGGATCGCTTGTTTCACTTGGTGTTTTAAAAGCAAGAAATTGTAGCTCAATCTACTTGCGAAGCGAGTTTATAGCTGCTGCTACTACAGCTGCAAATCAAGCCTTATGGCTGAAGAAGATAATGAAAGATCTTTGGCTGAACTCCAATGAATGTATCAAGATCAATGTGGATAACCAAGCTGCAATTGCAATATCTCGAACCCAGTTTTCATGGTAAAACTAAGCATTTCAAGGTCAAGTTCTTCTTTCTACGTGAGGTGCAACAAAATGGTGAGATCATGCTGGTTTATTGCAGATCTGAAGATCAACTTGCTGATATGTTCACTAAACCACTTCAAGCTGGAAGATTTAAAGCATTGAGAAAGAAAATTGGAGTATGCGGCGCTCGATCCAAGGAGGAGTTTGTTGGATTTTGATGTCTTAGTGCTGCTGTTTTTAGACTAAAGCTTCTCTCGTTCTGTTTTATATTGTTTTAGTTTATTTTTCTTACTTAGTCAATTATGTTATGTAGTTGTTGTTGTGTTATTTAGGAAGTTAAGTACTTGTTCGGTGCGATTACAAGCTGAATGTGTGTGTGTGCAGTTATTTTTTTTTTTTTGGTTTAAGTCATGTTTTGTACTTGACTTTTTACTAGAGAACCGTAGAAGGCAGTTTTTATGCTCTATTCTCTCTGTTTCCTCTGTTTTTCTTCTTTCTTCCTCAATATCTATAGTTCTGGCATTTCGCTTCTTTGCTGCTTTGATCGGCATCAACAGTTGCAACTCAACTTGCAGCCGCGACCCGACTTTTGATAGAACCCTACCCGAATCCGACCAGCTTCGAAGACCAAACCCAACTCGGCTTGGAGGCTTCGTTCGACCGGTTCGACCCGGTTCGAGCCTCTTCTCTCACTTGCTCCTTCACGGCACTAATGAGGGATGGTTGGGATGTCACCAAGCGGATAGGCGGTGACGGCGACGACGGGCTTGACGACGGTGGTGGCGTCGCGATACAGCAATAACAATCGAGGTTTGTATCGAAGGCTGGCAAACGCGGTGGTGAGTAACTCGGCACGATGTCGGGGAGGATGGGTAGTGGCGACATCGGGCCTAGGTGTTGAAGTAGTTGTGGTCGGTGGACGGTGACACGATGAGCAGTGGTGGATCTGCTCAGCTGCACAGCTTTGGGTGACTAGTAACTCTGCGGATCTCCAGATCTGCTTTAAGATCTCGACTTCTCCTCTGGTCAGCTGGCTTGGTGTCGGGACTATGCTGAGGTAGATGGTGGTGGACGATAGTAACGCAGTGGAGATCCAGTGCAGCGACGGTGTCAAAGGATGGCTAGGACGGCATGGCTCGACATAGGGATGGCGTCTAGCCTAGGGGTTGGGTTGCAGCGACGGTGATGGTGGTTCAGCATGGCAGGTGATGGCAAAGAAGCGTCGGGTGTTGGGATGGCAGTGGTGGGCAACGGCAAAGCAACGTCGAGTGGTGGGATGGTAGTGGCAAATCGACGGTGAAGTAGCGTCGACTCCTAGATCTAATTAGAAATGATCGATCTGGCCTTGCTCTTGGAACTTCAGGTTTGAACCTCGGATCTTCATATTTGAAGCTCAGATCTTCAGCCCTCTCGCTACGGCCAACCTCCATTCAGATTTGGACTCACTTGCTCTCGGACTTCCCCCGAAGTCTCTCAAGGGGAAGCTTTCTAGAGCTTACAAGCCTTCGATCCTGCTCGGTTGTCCTTCCTCCAGCCACGAGCTTTGGATCTTGGCTTGTGAGCGTTCGAGCCTCGCTTGAAGTCTCTCGAGGGAGGGTTTCGAAGCTCACCTGCGTTCGATCCTACTCGTGTCATCCATGTCCCCTCTTTTCCTCTCCAATGCCCTATTTATAGGCATGGAGGCCGGTCGACAGAGGCCTTGGCTGGCGGTCTTTGGCGTGCCGACTAGCCTTTCCCTCGGCCGAACTGGCGTCTCATCTCAGCATTAAAGGTGCGCATTGAAAGCACTTGCGAGTCGTCCTCTCCTTCGGCGACCTACCTTCGTTCCACTATGCCATAGGCCGTCCTTTAGCGTGTCGTCGGCCATCGCCGATGAGATGCAGAGGCGAAGGAGGAAGAAGAAGACAGGAGGAAGAAGGAGAAAAGGGGGGTGTCGGGCCTAAGCTGAAGAAAAGAAGGGGTGGGCCTTAGGCCCACGTGGAAAAAAAAAAGAGGGGGCCGGGCGTGAAGGCCTAGCCCCTTGGGCTGCTTCTTTTTCTATTTTCTTGTTTCTATTTTAATTATTATTTAATATCCGAAAAAAGGATAAATACATAAATAAGGAAACTAAGGCCTAATTAAAAACCTAATCAACATTTAAGTGTCAACAGCTACCCCTCTTTGAAGGTGAGCTTGTAGAGGTTGCATTCCTTCAAAGACAAACTGATACCTAAATTTTGTCCATGCTTATGTAGTAGATTATACCTTATTTGGGACTTATTGTCCTATGCAGAAAAAGAGCAATATAATATTACACATACTAAGATAGATAATAAGATACCTGAAGTTACTTATCAAGAATGAGTGAGATAGCGTGCGAATCCCGAGTTTGGCAAGTATCAAGGCATCATCTTACATGGTGATGTGAGCAGGTTTCTTTTTCAAGACCCGAACCTTTCTTCGGTCGCCTTGATGGGAAATTGCTTTACCAGGACTCGAACCATTCTTTGGTTGTTTGTTAGAGCAATAAGTTGTTTATCTAGGACCCGAACCTTTCTTTTTTGCCACGACGGGGAATTGCTTTTCTAGGACCCAAACCATTCTTCGGTCGCTGTTAGAGCAATAAGTTGTTTGTTTAAGACCAGAACTATTCTTCGATCGTCTGTTAGAGCAATGAGCTATTTGTCTACGACCCGAACCTTTCTTCGATCACCTTGACGGAAAATTGCTTTTCCAAGACCCGAACCATTCTTCGACCGAACCTTTCTTCGATCACCTTGACGGAAAATTGCTTTTCCAAGACTGAACCATTCTTCGATCGCCTGTTAGAGCAATAAGTTGTTTGTCTAGGACCCGAACTTTTCTTCGGTCGGCTGTTAAAGCAATGAGTTATTTGTCTAGGACTCGAACCTTTCTTCGGTCGCCTTGATGGGAAATTGCTTTTTCAGGACCCAAACCATTCTTCGGTCGCTTGTTAGAGCAATAAGTTGTTTATCTAGGACCCGAACCTTCATTTGATCGCCTTGACGGGAATTACTTCTCCAAGACCCGAACCATTCTTCGGTCCCCTGTTAGAGCAATGAGTTATTTGTTTAGGACTCGAACCTTTCTTCAGTCGCCTTGACGGGAAATTGTTTTTCCAGGACCCGAACCATTCTTCAGTTGCCTATTAGAGCAATAAGTTGTTTGTCTAGGACCCGAACCTTCATTCGATCGCCTTGACGGGGAATTACTTCTCCAAGAGCCGAACCATTCTTCGGTCCCTGTTAAAAAGCAATGAGTTATTTGTCTAGGACTTTCTTCGGTCGCCTTGACGGGAAATTGTTTTTCCAGGACCCGAACCATTCTTTAGTTGCCCTGTTAGAGCAATAAGTTGTTTGTTTAAGACCCGAACTATTCTTCGGTCGCCTGTTAGAGCAATGAGTTATTTGTCTACGACCTGAACCTTTCTTCGGTCGCCTTGACAGGAATTGTTTTTCCAAGACCTGAACCATTCTTCGATCGCTGTTAGAGCAATAAGTTGTTTGTCTAGGACTCGAACTTTTCTTCGATCGCCTGTTAGAGCAATGAGTTGTTTGTCTAGGACTCGAACCTTTCTTCGGTCACTTTGACAGGAAATTGCTTTTTCAGGACCCAAACTATTCTTCGGTCGGTTGTTAGAGCAATAAGTTATTTTTCTAGGACCCAAACCTTCCTTCGATCGCCTTGATGGGGAATTACTTCTCCAAGACCCGAACCATTCTTCGGTCCCCTGTTAGAGCAATGAGTTATATGTCTAGGACTCGAACCTTTCTTCGGTCGCCTTGACGGGAAATTGCTTTTCCAGAGCCGAACCATTCTTCAGTTGCTTGTTAAAGCAATAAGTTGTTTACCCAACCTTTCTCGGGGATGCGGCCGACCTTTCTTAGGGCATCTTGTTTATGGGGTGCTTGATCCTTTGTCAAGGACACCGGTTATGGGGTGCCTAATCCTCCGTCAAGGACACCGGTTAGTTACCCGACCTTTCTCGGGGATGCACCATCCTTTCTCGGGGCATCTGTCCATGGGGTGCCTGATTCCTTGTCAAAGACACTGGTTGTGGGGTGCTTGATCCTCTGTCAAGGACACTGGTTATGAGGTGCCTGATCCTCTGTCAAGGACATCGGTTGTGGGGTGCCTGATCCTCTATCAAGGACACCGGTGGTGGGGTGCCTAATCCTCTATTAAGGACACCGGTTGGTTACCTAACCTTTCTTGAGGGATGCGCTAACCTTTCTTAGGGCATCTGTCTATGGGGTGCCTGATCCTCTGTCAAGGACACTACTTGTGGGGTGCCTAATCCTTTGTCAAGGACACTGGTTATGGGGTGCTTAATCCTCTATCAAGGGCATCGATTGGTTACCCGACCTTTCTCGGGGGATGTGACGACCTTTCTCGGGGCATCTGTCTGTGGGGTACCTGATCCTCTATCAAAAACATTGGTTATGGGGTGCTTGATCCTCTGTCAAGGACACTGGTTGGTTACCTGAACTTTCTCGAGGGATGCGCTGACCTTTCTTAGGGCATCTATTTGTTGGGAAGATACTTGGACATTCATAGGCATTGAAAAAGTACATAGATATTCACAAGTACTAACCTGGAGGATACCTGGTTGTTCGTAGGCATTGAAGGGGTACTTGGATGATCGCAAGTGCGAACTCGAGAAGGCTTTCCGCCTTTTGGTAGTTGGAATATCGATGACGTACCTAGGATATTCGTAAAGGTCTCCCACCTCCTGGTAGTTGGAATATCGAGGATGCGCCTTGCATATTCATGAAGGTTTCCTACCTCTTAGCAATTGGAATATCAAGGATGCGCCTCGCATATTTGTGAAGGTCTCTCACCTCCTGGTAAAGGGATATCGAGGACGTTTTTCGCATATTCATGAAAGTCTCCCACCTCTTGGTAATTGGAATATCAAGGATGCACCTCGCATATTATATTCATGAAGATTTCTCACCTCCAGGTAATTGGGAATATCGAGGACGTACACGAGATATTCGTGAAGGTCTCTCACCTCTTGATAATTGGGAACATCCAGGACATACCTAGGGAACATCCATGACATACCTAGGATATTCGTGAAGGTCTCTCACCTCCTGGTAATTGGGAATATTGAGGATGTGCCTTATATATTCGTGAAGGTCTCCCACCTCATAATAGTATAACTTCAAATGTAGCACGAGACTTACCTGGATGGTTATAGGCATTCAAAAGGGCTGGAACACTTGGGTAGCCGCAGGTGTACAAAGTATTGAAATATTTGAATAAACATAAGTATTTAATGATACGATGCGGGACCACTCAAGCGGTCCAAGTGTCGGGATGATAAGAGAGCATACCCGAGGAACCGCAGTACACAAAGCAATGGAATGCTTGAACAGATATTAATATTATTTGGGAACAACTCGAAAGGGTTGAGTATCATGAAAGGGGAGTACCTGGACAGCGGCAAGTACTTGAAGGCAAGGGGTATCGGACAATCGCTAGTGTCCATACCATAGGGACAACTCGAATAGGTCGAGTGTCGATAAAAAGGGTACCCAAATGGTGATAGGTATTTAAAGACAAAGGGATAGGGATATGCTTACCTGGCGACATCTTTGATTTCGAGAGTATGTCTCGCTATTTGCACGGTATGCACACATGATTATATATGCTATAAATTCATGAGTTCGGATAAGATTTATGTATGATAATTGTGTCAGTTTTGCATCATCCGAGTTCCACTAGGAAAATTTTGACAGATAGCCTTCATTTAGAATGTAGATGTCTTGAACATGCTAGATGAGGGACATTCAATCGAAAGGACTTTCCACTCATTTTCATGGAAAATGCTATCCTAACCATTAATGCATGATTTATAAGAACCACACTATCTCACTGTCATCATGTCAGTAGGGGTTCGAGTCTTCCTGCAAGTGGTATGACTTTACCAATATAAGAAGTCTTTGTCGAGACCATAATGTAGTCTTGGTCAACGGCTTATCAAAGGGGACCATCAAGGTCAAGGCTCTGAAAGAACCGCTGCACGATCATCTGCGGGTTTACCAATCAAGAATCCTGCGAAAATGGATAGAATAATCTTACTCGTACTTCTTCAAGTGATGTTTATAAACATATGAAATTCTACGTTAATTGAAGTGCCATAGTCTAAAGAGACTTTTACAATGGGATGCAATGTAGGCTTGACTCATGTGTAATAAGGTGAGGGTTGGTGATTGCCTTGGCTTTTGTCACCAGTCTTTCTTCTCACTATCAAAATGGAGGCTCTATTAATCGAATGACAATAGCAACTTCTCTTGGGGATCCAAGTGGTTGTATTTTTTTGGGGGGCATTGGCCTTGCTTTTACCAGGCACATTGCTTTTTCGTGCCCCTAGTTTTTCAATTCCAACTTTTCATTCATGGGCATTGACCTTGCTTTTACCAGGTACACTACTTTTTCATCACCCTAGTTTTTATTTTTGTTGTATAAGGAACTAGCTCAGGCAAGTTTGAGCAAACACTATCATTAGACTCTCGAGTCTTCATCTTCAGTCGACGCTCCGGGTTATGCTATTTCAATGGCAATAACTTTTGCTATGTCTCAATGTGAGGGTAAAATTACAGACTCACTTGAGCTGTACAATGAATACAAGTGCATAAATAAGGAATTGCTCTTCGTCATTCTAAGGCACTTAAAATATTGCAAGTGTTCATATGCAATAAAGACACTCGAAGATTGATGTAAGTGCGAGCAAGAAAATTTTTATCTCTCTTCTCACCTTGTCATGCTGTCTTGTCTCCGATCTGCCTTAGTGTGGGGTGGTTCTTGACAAGGATAGGACAAAAATTTCACCAGTGTATGGGGCTCAAAGGGGTGAGCGATGGATAACTTGGTAGAGAAACGGATTACATCTCATGGTTCTGGTTATCGTACCATTTGCAAGAGAACTCTTTACCCTGTTGACATGGAATTTTCTGCACTGATTGTTCATTTTCTTTATATACTATTCGTATTCTTTCGAGCACTTTTTACCAAACCCTAGCATACGGACTTTCTACTCTCTCGTTTTTACTCTCAAGCTTGTTCGACAAGTTTTCATCTTTCTTCTTCGAACGTGTTTGTGAAATCCTCAAAGACCGTGAAGATGTCTTTCCAAAGGAAGTCGTCTCGGATTGCAAGCAAGGGACCACGGAATATGCCAGAGGGTCCTACTCATTTTGACTTAACCAAGGAAGAAGATTCTCCTCAGCAACATCAACAATAACATTCTCCACAACATGCCACTCAAAATCCTCCGTGCCAACCAGTGCAAGAGGAGATCTTGGAAGATGTTGAACCTATAAGAGCATCAAAACCCCAGTTTATCTTTAAACTTTATGATCAATTGAAGTAGGGTGGCTCTGCGATGACATTTATTGATGAGTTTTTGAAAAAACGTGATATCGGAATGAGACTCAGTTTTTACGAACAATGGAAAGATTAGGCATTGCGCCCGAAGGAATGACAGACAAGACGTTTGCTAATTTTCCCGCTGATCCCCGGCTTAGTGCTTTTAATCAGCCTAAGGTGAAGGATGATGATGAGAAAATGCACGTGAATTTTTTGCCTAGAATGGGGGTTGCTACTAATGTGTGTGTTGAAGGAATGAGTTTGTTTCATTCTAAAGAGCATCAAAAGACTTATTGGAAACTATTGAAAAGAGGAGTGATGAACCTTCGATCTATGGATTTTGACTTCTTGGATTCTTTGAAGTTTAATCTGAGGGAGAAGTTTGCTCTCCTTCAATTTGAAAGATTTTGCACTGAGATCATTGACGCTTACCCCGAATTAACTGCATATTTCTATTTGAATTTGTCTTTTCTAGATGCGAATAGATTTCGTTTAACTGTGAGGGACAAAGAGTATGTGGTGGATGTGGACACTTTGGCGGATGTTATTGGTGTAGAAAGAGGGAGTTTCCAACTAATAAATGTGTTTGTTGGTCATGCAACAATGTCTCTTGCTCGGGACAGACTTGCTGAAGGTGGCATTACCTATTCCAGAATGTCTACTTTAAACATCTTGCTGCATAAGGTTGTGATCAACTGCATCCGACCCAAGTCAACCTCTAACACTGATGTTTCTCGTTTTGAAGAAAAATTGATGTTTGCTATCTGCAATAGGATGAAGTTCTCGCTGCCACACACAATCCCGATGCATATGTATAGGACTTTGTGAAGGAAAAGGACAACTTCCTTATTCCGCACTGGTCACTCAATTGTTTTGACACTTTCATATTCAATTTTTAGCATCTCTCTACGTTAGAACCATTGCTCCTATGGTGATAGGATTGAAAATGGTGTCAAAGATGAGACTAGATGAACTGAACAAAGCTTTAGAGCGCTTCAAGAAGAAGTCCCCCAACAAAGCAAAACAAGACTCGGCCGCGCTGAAAAGAAAAGGCAAGGCGCCTATGAGTGCACCTATCAAGAAGAGAAGAGCCCTTATTCTCAGGACAAAGAGGATGAGGATGATTTCACTATTTCTGCATTTGCCTTGAAAAATCTACAGAGTTTTGTTAGTTTTGAGCAGTCAAAAGATAGAGAAGGAAGAGAAGAAACAGAGTAGAGAACAGAAAGAAGAAAAGAAAGAGAAGAAGAAGGAAAAGAAGTAGAAGAAGAAGAAGAAGGTCACAACGACTCTTTTGAACTAACATTTGCAGTATCTTTGTCAGAGGATTCTGAGAAGACTAGGAGTGGAACTGTAGGAGATACAAGGGGAAAAAGAACATCACTCGGGAGCTGAAGCTGAAAAAGAACAAGAGGAAGATTTTTCTTCTCCACTTGTAGCCACAAAGACAGGGGAGCTGCCGAGAAATTAGGTACTTCTTCTTCACCCGTGTTTACTAGTGATGATGTTAGTCATTCTCCTGCTGATCCAAAGGATGTCTATGCCTCTTAATTTCCTGAAGCTAATATTAAGGCCTCCTCTCCAAGTCTTAGAGATCGAACTGTTGATGTTCCCTCTCATCTCAACACTACTAAAATTAATTTGGCTGGACCTAGTGCATCAACAGATTCTTCGCAAACTTTCAAAGACTGCTAGAGCTCCTTCTAAAGATAAAGGGTCAGCAATATGGAATGGAGTTTGAGATCCAAAATCTCGATAAAGCTTTGAAGTCCACTTCAGATTCTCTACATGAATAGATACAAGCTCTTAAACTTCAAGCTCAAAAGAATGCCAAGGGTAAGGATATTGAGCAGCTAAAGGAGACTCTATGGAAGCTGGAGGAGACCGTGAAGTCTATGGGGATTTCCAGCTCGTTCGCATCCCTAAATAGCCTTGACTTTATCACACTTTTTTATACTTCTCCACTTTTTGCTGTTGACAAAAAGGGGGAGAATGTGCAGATTTAACTCTTTTTATTTCTCCTTTTATTTTTATTGTTCGATCTTTTGGACTTTTTGGTTTGTTTGATTTGTTCGTTGAACCTATTTGTTGAACTTTTTTTATGCTTGCAGTGACTCATTTTGGTGATACTATTTATGGTTGGATAGTTATTTATCTTATCTTTTCAAGATTAACATGTTTTCTATGGTTATAGAATCGATGCTATCCAAGTCCTAATCAACTTATTTTTCATAAGATATTATGTACTGTTTAAGAGATGTTTTGCAAGACAAAAGTTCTTAAATCTGCAGGAAAGTTTTGTCACCATCAAAAAGGGGGAGATTGTTGGAGAAAACTCATTTATTGTTTTGAAGTTAACAAAACCTTTCCATAGTCTAGTTTGAAGACTTCTAGACTGAAGTGTCAAAGTCTCCGCCCACTCGATAGATTCCAAACTGAATGCTACTAAGGAATGAGGACTTATTCATATGCGAAATTATCTTTAACTCTTCAAGGACTCGGTTCATATGGCTTAAGGATGATCTTATGGTTGGATACAACACTTATGTAATTGATTATCTTTAATGGAATCAATTCCGTTAATCAAATCTTTTGGAAGACAAGCAAACTTGGAAAGTTTTACTTATGGAAACCAAGATCCCGATTGTATCGGCGAACATGATTGACGGGCTTTCATCTCAATTATCAAACGGCTCAAGATCTCCTTGATTGATTCTATCCAATGGGTTGATTAGAAGAATTCATTTGGAAAGTGCCAACGGTCATGAAAGCATGAAGGAGCATTTAAGGTAGATTCTTCGATTGTTTGAGTGTGTGCGTGAAAATGAAATTTCAAAGTCCAAGCTTCCTAAATCCTTCTTATTTCATTTACTGAGCTCAAAGTTGTATACAAAAGAGAGAAACACTTAATGAGACTTCGTGAGAAACCAATAGAGACTCTTTCTTGTGAAGTTGAGATCACACTTTTTAAAATCTCTTTGATTCTTAGTGAAATCTAGCTAGTGAGCTGTCAGCATGGGAGAGTGGACGTAGGTTGATCTAAGCCGAACCACTATAAATCTTATGTTCTTATTTTCTTCCCTTTAACTCTTTACTCAATTCATAGCTTTGTTTAAATGTTTTAACTTCAATTATAGGTGTTCATACTAGCACTTACAGTTTTCTCTATGATAGGCCTCAAGAATACTCGTTGATAATATAGCGAGCGGTAGAAACTACTTCTCGCCCAAAATCGAAAGATAATTTGCTCTCTATTAAGAGAGTTCTGGCAATCTCCTGTAATGATCCGTTTTTCCTTTTCGTAACCCCATTTTGTTATGGAGTGTATGGAGAAGAGAAAACATGTTGAAAACCAGATTCATCACAAAACTTTGCAAAATCCTAATTTTCAAGCTCACCTCCATGGTCAGTTCATATACTAGAAATAGCATAACCCTTTTCATTCCAAACCTTCTTGACAAACTTTGAGAAATAAGAGAAGGTTTCGGACTTACTTACTAGAAAGTCTTCCCATGTGAAATGAGAATAATCATTCATGATTACTAGACAATATTTCTTTCCACCAATACTCGAGTTTCAGTTGGTCCAAAAAGATCCATATGGAGTAGCTGTAAAACTCGACTTGGTAAAAACTTTATTTACATGTTTAAAGGAACTTTGACCTATTTTCCCAAGACGCGGGAGTGCATAATTTAGACTTATGATAAGCCAAATTAGGAAGTCCTCAAACTAGCTTCTAAGATGAAACTTTAGCAATTTGCTTCCTATTAACATGACCAAGCTTCGATGCTAGAGACTTGCTTCATCTTGAATAGAAATAAGTCAACGAGAACTTTCTAGGTTTACATCCAGAAGGTATATATTGCCATGCCTTCGCCTAGTAAAAGATTGAGAAAAGTCTTGACTTATTCCAGAACAAATGCCCTCTTGGAAGTTTATTTTGAAACCGGTATTGCAAAGCTGACTTATGCTTAGTAGATTATAGTTCAAGCCTTCCACCAAAAGGAAACATTGTTGATAATCGGGCTTCCAATCTTCACGGTTTCACATCCTACAATTTTTCCCTTGCTATTTCCTCCAAAAGAAACTTTTCCTCCATTCAGTCTAACAAGCTTTATGAAGTAACTTGAGCCTCCCGTCATATGCCTCGAACAACCACTATCCAAATACCATTTGATATTTCTTTTATAGTGACTTGTAATTAAAAAAAAAAAACTCAAACCTTTTTTGGTACTCAGATTTTCTTGGGTCCGGAGAGTTAGTATTAAAAACATAGTCTTTACCTAGTCCTTCTTAACGGTCTCCAAACCTTGGGATATTCTTTCTCGAAATGTTACAGCTGTTACACTTCAAACATTTGAGTGCACTTCGGCCAACAGGTTTTACAAAAACTTTTTAAAGTGATTTTTGTAAAATCCCTTTGTACGTCTTTTGTTTAATTCTCTCTTTTACTTTGGGAAAATCAATTAATAGAATAGTTTCCGAAGTCATACCCAAACCAGATTTGTTAAAATAGGGTATTTGGGCTGAAATGATTTTCTCCAGTTTTTGGATCATTTTGAAAATCTTTTTGTAATATTTGAAATATCTCTTTTAAAATAGCATTCTCCTTTGAAAGAGAGTCAGAATTTTCTTTCAAGTTTTCAAAATTTGTATTCGAGACTTTCAAACTTTTCTTTCCAAGAAACTTCCTGTTGCCCGAGCTTAGAATTCTCCTTTTAGTTCGAAAATCCTTTTAAGAGAGGATTTAAGATTGAAGCAAAGTTCATCGATATAATTAGAGACTTTAATAGGGATTTTTGAGTTACTAACATCAATTTCTTTGTTTGAGTCTGAATTAGTGTATGTTTCGATTCTAAATAAGCCATCGACATATGTTGGCATATTCTTCTTCACTTTCCTCACACTTGGTGTCACTCCAAGTTTAAGCTTTAAGAGCCTTTTTGTACTTCTCGATTTTCCTTTCTTCTTCTTTAATAGAAGACAATTTGGTCTTATATGCCCTTTTTCTTGCACTTGAAGCATATAACATCCTTGCTAGTTTCATTGTTCTCTCGTTAGTCTCTTATGAAAATTTTGTGTGCTATGCTTTTTCCAGTTGATTCTTCTTCCCTTTCTATTCAGCTTTATGAATTTCTTAATCATAAACGCCAGCTCCTCATCGTCCATATCATCATTTGAATATGTATCATCGGAATCAATGTTAGACTTTAAGGTAATTGACTCCTTACCTTTAGGATCTTTTTCATCATTTATCTGCTCCACTTCATATGACTAAAGCGTGCCTATCGGTTCATCAACGATAGTGGCATGATCCTTTGAGTTTCTCTAATTGAAGTCTTCACATAATTCTAGTTTTTCGAAAGCCCACGCAGTAGTTTGTTGACTTTCATTAGTCCTGAAATTGGCTTACCTTGATAAGTCAGGCCATTTACAATCTCTGTAAAGCAACTAAACATATCAGTAATAGATTATCTAGGCTTCATTTTGAAGGCTTCATATTGTCCAAGCAGAATGTTTATTTTAGTTTCCTTCACACGGTCAGTCCCTTCGTAGGTAACATATAATATGTCCCAAACTTATTTTGCTATTTCACAAGTCGGTCATACTTAGTGGGAGATAAGGCACAATATAAAAAGTAGATTGCTTTTGCGTCAAGAGCCCGTCTCTTGATCATTTCAGCTTGTGTTGTTTCGTCGGCATCAATAACTTTTTCCCTTTGTCAAAAGCTGATGTTGCTTTAGGGTTAATCCCTTTTCAACAACATCCCACTCCCAAGAGGACCTCTAGATCCGAGAAATGCATTCATCTTGTTCTTCCACACATTGTACTCCTTTCCATCGAAGTAAGGGGGTCTGGTGTTGCTTTGACCTTCAACCAAACCTTGAACCAAAATACTATCCATAGAGGATCTTTAGTTTAGAAGTAAAACACTTCAATAAGTAAGCACACAAGCTTTAATACCAATTGAAATGGCTAGTAAGAACACCTCGAGGGGGTGAATAAGTGTGAAAATAGATTTTACAAAATGCAGTGAAAAAGTTTACTTTTTAACTGAGTTTGGTTGATTACGAGACTTTGTAGAAACAATCAAACTTTAACGGTTTTCAAGACACGAAGTATATTGCAACAAATAAAGTAAAGTAAAGTAAAGTAGTTCGGGGAAGAGAAAAATAGACACAAGGTTTATAATGGTTCGGCTTAGATCAAGCCTACGTCCACTCTCCCACGCCGACAGCCTTATGGCTGGATTCCACTATGAATCAAAAAAGAATTTACAATCTTGCGATCTTGACTTCTATGTGAAGAGTCTTTACTGCTCTCACGAAGTCACGTTTAAGTATCTTTTTTTAGTACAAATATGAGCATAATGTAAGGAATAACAAGTAAATGGAAGCTTCGGGCTTTGGAATTCTTCTTTCATGCACTCTATCGAATAACTAGAGAGGCCTCCTTAAATACTCATTCATGCCTTCTCAACCGTTGGCACCTTTCAAAGGAATTCTTCAAATCAATCCATTGAACAGAATCAATCAAGGAGATCTCGAACTGTTTAAAGATTGTGATGAAAGCCCGTCAATCCTGTCCGCCCATACAATCACGATCTTTGGTTTCCATAAGTAGATTCTTTCCAAAATAACTTGCCTTTCGAAATGGTTTGATGTATCTAAATTGATTCCAATAAAGATAACCAATCTTGTAGGTGATATTTCCAATCGAAGACCATATATATCCTGTATGAACCGAACCTTTGAAGAAAGAAAGATAATCCCGAGTCTGGTTAAGTCTTCATTCTTCACTTGCGTTCAGTTTAGAATTTATCAGAGTGGGTAGACTTCTGTTGTAAGATAGCCTTTGACATAGAAGTCTGGCATTCTTTTAAATAGAACTTGGATAAGTTTTGTTAGCTTCAAAACATCATAGGAGTTTTCTCTAACAAGCGCGATCCAACATACCGGGTAGCTTTTAGGGATTTTAGTGCGTTTAACCCGTGGTCGATAATTTTCAATCCACGTTGTGCATCTCCAACTCATAGGTGACTCTCGGTTGTCATAAAAATCTTAAGGTTTCAATTACGGGTACCGAGTACAGAATCGACGGAAAATTAGGTTAGTGCCATTCGATGGGAATTTTGCAATCAAGTGGAATTATCTACACTTTAATTACGTGTTTTTGTCGAATCGACCTATCTCTTATCTCTAATCGATTATAACGGTGCCGTATTGACCCTTGTCGATTAGCACGATCGAGCAGTCGATTTCTGATTGGATTCTCAAGTTTGACACGTTTATATCCCTTAACGGCTTCACTTGATAGATTAGTTAACTCGAGAGTGATCAGCTCCGAGAAAAAGGACCATAGGCGCATCGACGAAATGCCCATTTCATTTAATCGAGACAGGGTCAAAATTCAGCATGTCACAACTCTTCCCCTCTTATAAAAATTTCGTCCTTGAAATTTAAACCATTACAATTCTTCTTCAAAGAGGTGGGGGTATTGACATCTCATCGATTCCTCACTTTCCCACATAGCTCCTTCTATTCCATGGTGTTGCCAGACCATTTTAACCAAAGAGATCGTCTTGTTGCGCATCACTTGCTCCTTTTGATCCATGACCTGAACTGGTCTCTTCACATATGACACTTTCTTATCCCTGTCTAATTCTTCAAAATTCAGCACGTGGGTTGGATCAGGTTCGTACTTCCTCAACATCGACACGTGGAAGACATCATACACCTGAGATAGTCTTGGTGGCAAGGCAAGACGATACGCCAAAGTCCCAATTCGCTCCAGAATCTCAAAGGGACTGACGTATCTCGGACTCAGCTTCCCTTTCTTGCCGAAGCACGAAGTACCTCTCATCGGTGACACTTTAAGAAATACGTGTTCACCAACTTGGAACCCCAATGGTCTTCATCGCTTATTAGCATAACTTTTCTGGCGATTCTGAGCGGTCTTTAGTCTTTCCCGAATAACTTTGATGGCGTCCATTGAATGTTGAACCAACTCTAAGCCGGTGATTTTATGCTCTTCGACTTCATCCCAACAAACCGGAGTTCTGCAAGCTTTGCCATACAACGTTTCAAACGGTACCATCCGAATGCTCGCTAATGACTATTGTTGTAGGTGAACTCAACTAGATGAAGCTATTTCTCCCAACTTCCCTTGAAGTCTAGCACATAACATGTTCTCGAGGGTTTGAATTGTCCTCTTAGACCGGCCATCTGTCTCATGGGATGATAGGCCGTATTGAACTGCAACTTCATTCCCAAGATAGTTTGTAAACTTTTCTAAAAGGCGGCCGTGAACTTTGAGTCTCGATTTGATGTTATCGTGACCCGACACTCCATGTAGACGAACTATCTTGCATGTACAACTCAGCATATCTATCCAATGCATAGTCCTTTTGCACCACGATGAAGCGAGCAGACTTCATCAACCTGTCAACTACAGCCCATATGGAATCATTACTTTGCTGACTCCTTGGTAATTCCATCACAAAATCCATTGTGACATGTTCCCACTTCCACTCTGAAATCTCAAGAGGTTGCAATAGTCCTCCCGGCTTACAGTGCTGTGCTTTCACTTACTGACACATCAAACACTTGGGAACATGTCTGGTGATATCAGCCTTCATAATAGTCTATCAATAGTGTTGACGCATGTTCTGATACATTTTCGTACTGCTTGGATGAATGCTATAGCTGCTACGATGAACTTTTGACAAGATCTCTTCCTTAAGCTCTACATCGTCAAGTACACACAATCATCCATGAAATTTTAGTGTTCTGTCATCAGAAATCTGAAAGTCAGTCTTTCTCTTTTTTGTATCTTCCTGTAGAATCTTTTGGATCTTAGGATCTATCAACTACAACGCCTTCATTCTTATCTGCACCTCCGGTTCAATTATGAGGGTGGCCATAAGACTTGAAAGGTGACTTACCTCAAATTTGAAAATCAAATCTTGAGCTCATTCGAGTAAGATCCACTCTTGGATCACCATTTGCGCAATCGATAACTTCTGGCTCAACGCATCTGCGACCTTGTTAGCTTTTCCGGGATGATATAGAATGTCGCAGTCATAGTCCTTAAGAAGTTCCATCCAACGACACTGTCTCGTGTTCAACTCTTTCTAAGAGAATAAATATTTTAGACTCAATGGTCCGTAAAGATTTGGAATTTTTCTCTGTAGAAGTAATATCTCCAAATCTTCAGAGCGTAGATGATCGCTGCGAGTAATTCAACTCTTGAGGTCTCAACTAACGAGACGCGTATGAAACGACTCGCCACGTTGCATTAACACACAACCCGGTCCTCTAGATGACGCATCACTATAGATCTCATATCCTCCAAGTCCAGACGGAATCGTCAGCACGGGTGTGGTAGTTAGCTTTTGCTTAAGCTCTTGAAAACTACGCTCGCACTTATCCATCCATATGAACTTCTCTTCCTTCTTTAGCAATTGAGTCAGCGGCATGGCTATTGCAGAAAATCTTTCCACGAACCGTATGTAATAACCTACCAATCCCAAGAAACTCCTGATTTCTGTCACTATTGTCGGTCTTGGCCAATTGATCCTGGCTTCAATCTTGGTCGGGTCCACAGAAATTCCTTCACCTAAATCACGTGACCTTAGAAAGCTACACGAGTTAGCCAAAACTCACTCTTACTGAACTTGGTGTACAGTCCATGATTTCGTAGAGTCTTAAGCACTGTCCTTAAATGTCTTTCGTGCTCCTTTGGACTTCTTAAGTACACTAGGATGTCGTCGATAAACACTATCACATACTGGTCCAAATATTCCTTGAATACTCAATTCATCATATCCATGAAAGCAGCTGGGGCATTGGTTAAACCAAACGGCATTATGGTAAATTCATAATGGCCATAACGCGTACGAAATGCCATCTTTAGTATGTCTTCCTCTCTAATCCTCAGCTGATGGTACACTATCCTCAAGTCGATCTTGGATAATATCGACGCTCCTTGCAACTGGTCAAA
The DNA here is from genome assembly GCA_014182585.1 of Eucalyptus coolabah. Lineage (NCBI taxonomy): Eukaryota > Viridiplantae > Streptophyta > Magnoliopsida > Myrtales > Myrtaceae > Eucalyptus > Eucalyptus coolabah. The sequence goes on from CM024624.1 coordinate 47,644,606, forward strand.
CAAGTCGTTGATTCTCGGCAGCGGATACTTGTTCTTGACCGTCACTTGGTTGAGTTGTCGATAGTCGATGCAAAGACGCAATGAACCATCTTTCTTCCTCACGAATAGAACTGGTGCTCCCCAAGGTGATGCACTAGGACGTATAAATCTCTTGTCTAATGACTCCTACATCTGCACCTTTAGTTCTTTCAATTCTGACAACGCCATACGGTAGGGAGCCTTAGAAATTGGCTCCATCCCAGGGGCAAACTCAATTACGAACTTAATCTCCCTTTCTGGGGGCAGACTAGGTAATTCCTCAAGAAACACATTAGAAAACTCCTGCACGACAGGGATAATCTCCATATTCGGTTCCTTAACTATCGTATCCACTACAGTTGCCAAATAACCTTGGCAACCCACATCTAACAAACATGTTACCTCAAGCGACGAGATTAAGGTAATTGAGGGTCCCCCTCGACTTCCAATAAACTTGAAACTTTCACCCGCTAATGAGTTAAACTGAATCATTTTACAATAACAGTCTACTGTAGCTCGTTGCTTGGTGAGCCAGTCTATGCCAATTATTATATCAAAATCATACATGGCCAGCACAATCAAATCTATCATTTCCTCTCACTCACCAATTACTAACTTGCAATCAGGACAGCCTACTGCAGATAACACCTTATCTTTCAACGGGTTTGATATATTAATGGCTGACCCTAACAATTATGGACTCAACCCTACCAACTTAACGTATTGCTCATCTCGCTCACCAATTACTAACTTGCAACCAGGACAGCCTACTACAGATAACACCTTATCTTTCAACAGGGTCGATATATTAATGACTGACCCTAACAATTATGGATTCAACCCTACCAACTTAACGTACTGCTCATCAATAAATGAATGCGTAGCGCCAAGGTCAAATAAAACACAAGATGCATGGTCATTCAGCAAGATCATATATGTTACCACATTTGGTGAGTCCTCGCCTCACGTCGGGTGACAGCATACGCCCTTCCCTGAGTTGGAGGCCTGTTCATCATGCCTTGTTGTGCGTTCTGCGATGCATTCCCTTAGTTCTATCCCATCGGCGATAGTGGTAGCCGTGATCTCATCGGCCTACGGGGACAGTATTTGATCTGGTGGCCTTGCTGGCCACATCCAAAACAAGCTCCCGTTCTTGTGAAGCACAGGGCTAATCCATGTCGTCTTCCACAGAAATGACACACGCCATTCTGGTTGGGCGCTGATTTTCCAATCCCACCCTTCCTGTTGGGCAGGATGGGGTATCTTCCTCCTGATATCGGTTTCTTCCCAAACCAATTTCCATCTCTGTTGGACCCAAATCGAGACCCAGATGCGGCGGCTCGTTCATTCAGCTTTCTCTTGATCAGCTGTGCCCTTTCATACAAATCATTGTAATCCTTCAGATCAAACGGCACCAGCGGATCCTTTAGCTCCGGTTGGAGGCCATCCCTGAACCTCCTCGCTCTGTCCACTAGATCTTCTACTAGTCTCGGTGCGTGCATCGGATAGTTCAAATAACTTCGCCTCGCACTGGTCTACTAACATCAGACCTTGACGAAGATGTTGAAACTCGCCATCTTACGTTCTCTGGCGCAGTCAAAGAAATACTTCCCATTGAAGGCTTCAATGAAGGCGTTCCACATCGGGACCATGCCTTAAGGAAACACTCTTCCTCTGATAGCCTTCCACCAGGTGCTTGCATTTCCTTGCAACTGGTAGACTGCAAGGACTACCTTATCTTCCTCCGAGCACCTTAGTAATGCGAAGGCCTTCTCTAATTCTTGGATCTAGAGGGTTGCAGCCTCGGGATCACTTCCTCCTAAGAACATTAGCGGGTTCAGCTTTAGAAACTACTCTACAAACTTGCGCATCGCCGCTCTCCAATCACATTCGAAGGTGGAACCTCGGCGGGTGCGGTGACAGCAGCATTGGCGGCAATAGTGGGGGCGGCGGTAGTGGCGGCTTCATTTTAGGCTGCTGCCCCATCGGTTCCCCAACATCTCAAGCGCTTGTACGATCCCATCGATTCTAGGATCACCAAGTGCTGCTACACCAGTATCGGCATGCGGCGGCACTCTAACACTCACGCTGGCCTGAGCCGGCACTATACCTCGGGTTATCGACTTTAGTCGGCGTCCTACCCCGAGTGACAGACACAACTGTCCTCTTTCTAGGAGTCATCTATTTCGGATCGCTCATTATGCAGACTTTTTATAGAACCTGCTTTCCAATTCCTCATAGAATTAGAGAAATGAGCGACCCACACAAAACAATCAATCAACCAATCACAGGCATCAGCATAATGAAAAAGGCTTTTCCTACTAACTATCTCATGACCCATCGCACTTTATCACTCTAGACACTGACTAGCTCATATCACTTCGGGTAGGGATGTTGTGGCACCCCTTGACACGGCCCCCGATTCGTTAGAGTCGCCACGGCCGCTTACCTTTCACTTTCCCTAATAACATGTCACTCTGATACCATTTCAATTGCAGCGGGTCCATACAACCTGGACGTTTACAATTTTTTTTTGATAAGTCCTTTGGGCAATTCATATAGCAGAAGCACATCCATCAACTCCCTTCCCTATATTCAGAACAATGATGCACACCAACTAAACATCTTATAAGTTAAAGCCGTACACCTTTATTTACTTAAACCAGATGGACATCATTCATCGGTACATCAAAAACGTCGTAGTCTTCTATACTCAGCTACGTATCAAAAGATGACCGACATCCTTTCCAACAATCTTATACTTAAAGTCCATCAATCAGTGTCAGCATCCAAATGTTCCTTCCTTTGCTATCCTCCTCCTCGCGATCATATCCAACCACTTGATCCATCTACTGGTGGTAGTGGCAGCCGAGGTATCTTATCTAGTTTGAAATGTTAATCCCCAAAAGGGGTGAGTATAACCACTCGGCAGTAAAGATCCACCAAACTACTCATTGCGTCAAACAGAACAATCAAGGCATCATAACAAAGTACATATCATTCATGCATTCAGGCATAATTTATCTTGCAGCCATGCATATGTCATCATACCATATGTGCATATATCGTCATGCACTCATCATTAAGCATTCATGCATATATCACCATGCCATATGTGCATATACCACCATGCAGTCATGCATATCTCACCATGCCATCGTGCATATACCACCATGATTCATATCATCCATGCTATCAAGCATATATCACCATGAGATCCATTCATGCCTTCATGATTGCATTTTCAATATCAAATAGCATTAATTTACTTTCATAAGCAGATCATGCATCATGCCATATGCATACACCCATGCAAATGATTTATTTTCAATTCTTATCTTTCACAAGGATCTCATCAGTTCTTCTTTCCAAGGATCAATGTTTGCATCTCACAATTTATCGCTCACACCTAACCATGCATCGTGAGGAACCTTTAGGCATGTATTCAAAATACAACCGGGCATCTGGCACTCCCACATTCTAGGCATCTCGCATCCCAACTAGCATCACGAGGTATCCCCCCGGCACACACCTTCGGGGCTTCCGGAATTACGTATCGCCATACCACCAGGATTCCCCCCCTTTGGAATTACATACCGTACACCACCGGGCATCTCGAAACTCCCGAGAATCCTCTGGAATTATGCCACTAGGCCACCGGGCATCCGACACCCCCACATTCCGGGCATCCCGACACTCCCGGGGCATCGTCGGCTCACACCTCCGACGGTATGATCATCCTCATAATTTATATTCACATTTTATGTCTCGATATCAACATGGCACATGATGTGATGGCAATCAAGTCAATTTCAGCTTTTCATTATATATATCTAATGTCAAACACCATCACATGTGCAGCTAGATTCAATCACTTACAACAATACAATTTATGGGGCTCATGCAAAACAAAATAGTCAATGTATTACAGCCTTTGAAATTCGCACAATCCAGCTTGCACAGTTTTAGAAAATATTTCCATTAAAAACCCAAATGACCTTTAAAAATTATGAAATTCAAACATGTGGTAGTCAAGAAATAAAGGCAGGAACTTCATGAAGAACACTACACCAAAAGATCTCCATGTAATTAAGTATAAACCGTGCATCACAATTCTATTATTCTCACGGTACCATTTGCACAGTTTTTGAAATATTTTTGGTTAAATAGGCAGATGAACTTCAAAATTTACGAAATTTAAATATTTTGTAGGGAATACATAAAGAGAGATATTTCATGAAGAACACATACCCAAAAGAACCTCACACAAAAATATATAGCTCACGCATTACAGCTTGCAAAATTCGGACACATCAGATTGTGTGGTTTTAGAAATATTCCAAATTAAAAACCCAAATGACCTTAAAAAATTATGAAATTTTACCATGTGATATTCAAGACCCTAAGATAGATTTTTCATGAAGACATCAAAGTCAGATTCGTCCTAATAATTAATTATGGACGGTTGAAGCCCCTGTTCCTAGTACCGAACATTTCAGGTTTAGCCGTCTCCGAAAAATCACGATTTCACCTACTTATCTTCCTTTATTTACTCTGAATTTTTTTAATATGTTTTGTCTCAAGATGTCTACTACAACTTTCATCAAGGGATCAAGGTGAGATTTTCAAAGGAAAGTCACTTTATAGTCCACGAAGTCACTGGAGCTCAGTACAACATTTCCAGATCTAACGTCTTCAAAAGAAAAATCGTATCACTAGGCTATACTTGTTCGTTTTATCTAAAATTTGAGTATGTTGGTATTCAAGAGTTATCTACAACTTTCGTGAAGGGGTCGAAGTGAAATTCTCAGTAAAAGGTTACATGCAACACACAAAATCACCAAGAGGTCAACAAAACAGCTTCAGATCTAACATTTTCGTAGAGGGAGGGTTTCACCCCTCAAAACTCATCCATTTTGCCTCAAATTTTATTATGTTATACTTTAAGATGTTATCTACGACTTTCATGAAAAGTCAAAGCCAAAATCCGACTCAAACATTACATGCAAGCCACTACAACATTCTGGGTCAGACTGTTTACTCGAGAACAGTTTACTACTTCAAAACAACACTCTTAAAACTTCGGTTTTTCACACCCTAGACATCCGAAGTTCATCACCATTAAATAACACATTCTAGACAAAACATGCAAGAGTAGATCAAGGATCTCACTTGCCTTAGATTCAAGCACAAAACAGCAGTAAACGGAGGCAAAGCAGCAACAAACGGCGGACGAACGGGCGGACGAACTCTCTTCCTTCTTCTTCGCACGGCCTCCTCCTCCTCTCTTGGTTTCCCTCTCTCACTCTCTCAACAGCTCTCTCTCTCTCTCTCTCTCTCTCTCTCTCTCTCTCTCTTTTCACTCACCAAAACCAGCCACTCTACCCCTCTTAATTTCCCTTTCCTTCAATCATTTGAAATGATTGAAAGCTGCATGTGGCTGCCCAAGATGGCCAATGGAGGCAGCCACACTTGGCAACTAGGGAAGAACACTTGGCAATTTGCCATGCAAGAGGGGCTCCATCCGACTGGGCTTGGGGCTAGCTTGGTCGATGGCCCAATGGGCTTCATGGGCCTGGCTTTGGGCCGAAGTGGTGGGGGTCTTGGACTGGGTTTTTGGGCTAGCTTGGCCTAAGAATTTCGGCCCACTAACCTTTTAATAATCTATTAACATTTTCCACTTAAATAAATACCAAACTTGCAAAAATAATAAGGCCATAAAACTTGTAGTCACAAATCCATAAATTCCAATTCATAATACACATGGCTAATGATAGAATTTTCTTTCCTATCACACAATTTATCCATTAAAAGCTTGGCCATAAATCTTGTTGCAAATTATGGATTAAATGGCTATAAAATAACTTGATGGTACCACCGGCCACGATGGCTCCATTGGATAAGACTACTGATCCTCAACGAAAAGGTGAAGGGTTCAAAACCCAGAGGAGGCGCTAGATGTATTAAGTGTGACTTAGGGGTGGTGGGTCTTCCCGCTAAGTGTCACTTGGGGGTTTACGGCGCGGCTGTCGGGCAAGCCGGTTCCTCCAATACCAAAATAATAATAATAATAATAACAACTTGATGGTACTCCCATCACCTATTCATAGACTTTAATGTATCCAGAGGTTGCCATGAAATTTTGGGATGCCACGAGATGTCACGCCCGAACCTCAAGCACACGAGCATCCTCGATGGTCGATAGAATTGCGATGTTCCCAGGACGCGTCGCCAACCTATTCATTTTATGCATATGCGGAAGCAAACTAATAAACTCAAGACAACAATCAACACAGGGATAGTAGAAACATATGCTATGCCTTTCTCATAAAACAAACTTTATATACATGCTAAGTTAGTCTTACGGGTCTATATATAGAAGTTTATATCCAAAAAGAAGCTACTAAGCCAAATCTACCTCAATCCCTACCTACTCGGATCCGGGTCCACCATGACACCATTTGAGATGTCGATGTCTAAATGATTAGCTACCTCTACTCCGGGCCCTTCAGCCTTAGGCCCAAATTCGCCGCGATATCTTCCAAAATATCAGCATCCACGATGGGCTTGAGTAACTCCTCATACTCGTATTGATGGTAGGTCCGTCAAAACCCTTAAAGGGGCCCTCTTGAACCTCGTTAGGCTCGTTACGGAACCACGCTTTGAAGCGATGAGGTACCAAGTGAGGTGAGTCCTCATTGACCAAAAGAGTAGTTACCACAAGCTCACGGGTCCAAGGGGTCCCGTGGATGGGGAGAAGAGTAGTCTTGGTATCCGCCTCCTGTGACGACCCAAAACGGACATGGCGTACCTCCATCTAAGGATCTGAAAAATTTTAAACCACAACGCGGTGAGACAAATTCTCAACAAGTCTACACCCTAAACCCTGATTAGGACGATAATTTACCTAGAGGCAACCAAAACATGCACCATATAGGACTTACCTAGCCTCAGCACCTCCCTGCACGTTAGTACATTTCATATATCATATGCATACATTAAATGCATTTAGTAACTGGAACACTTTATTCCATTCTCAAATAGTCATAGGGGTCCCGATTATAAGGCCAAATCGTTATGACATGTCCCATTCCACGCCACACAAATTTGTCCCATAATCAGGTGCGGCTATCTCAATCACTCAAGCGTGTTCCAATTATTTACGGCCCTACGGCCACGGCCAACTCAACAGTCGGCGGTCATCCGGCATAACCGGGCGTTGTCTCGCTCCGTCAGGCACGGCAACGTCTACATATAGATGGCATTCCCAAAGGAGCATTGGCCTAGCCTCTACTGCAACCGGAATCCGCTGTTGAGGGCATCTAAACTTAATTAGGCATTGTCCCGCATGAATGCATTAGAACGGGTTCCGATAATGACCACACACACATCCATGCTCGGCCAAGAACATCGTGCTTTATACTCAAATACTTCTATTTCAAATAATGGACTTGGCCAATTTTCTTTGTATTAAAAATACAAGTAAAATAATTGTGCGTGGTCACATTGCCAGATCGAACCATAAAGCGTGATATTCTCTCATTTCAAAATTCCATGATTTTATATAATACCTAAAATATTTTCGGCGTCAAAATCTGACACCTAGTATTGTTCTAATTAAATACCATAAAATAATATTTTTGCAATACTAATTCAAAAATAATCACCAAGCACCCAATTGCATAATTTAACAATCAATTTCACAAATCAACGAATTCACACCGATCGGCGTAAAATTTCGATAACCGGCTATCCCAAAGGTACAATTTATGGTAATTATAATAAATTAAATAAATTGTAATTAATTAAATAAATTGCAAATTATTTAAACAATGCACTTAATTAATTTAATTAGGCTAACTGGACTAACCTAACTTGAACTAATTAATTAATCTAGCTAGGCTAACTAAACTAATCTAACCACCTAGTTCCTCTCACTAACTAACCAACTAAATAGTTACACTAACTAAATCCTAATTAAGACTAAACTAATCCCCCTAAGTGTAATTAACTCCATAATCGAGAGATTAGAATGCTAACTCACTAGATTAGCGAGATAATGGGTTCAAAGCGACGGCAGGCGCAACGGCGGTGAGATCCCGAGCCTACGGCGTCTCCAACGGAGGGCCAAAGGGGTTGAAAATAGCCTTGCAAGCTCATTGCTTGCTACTAGTTTCGGTTTTGGAAAGGCCGGATCGAGGAGTTAGGCGGTTGGTCGGACGACCGGAATAGGCCGGCGACGCGGGGCCGGCGGAGTGCAGCTAGGTGGATGACCGCTAGTGCTGGTCGACGGTCATACCTGGTTGCTTAGGGACAGGGAGAGGCGGCCAAGCGAGGCTAGTGAAACACGAGGCCGACGGCGCTAGCGAGCGGGTTGCGGATGGTGAAGGCTGGCGACCTGTTAGTGTCTCGGCTTGGTGGACAGTGAGGCAGTGGCTTCGGTGAGATGAGTGGCAGCAAGAAAAATGGAAGAAGATGAAGATTTGAGGAAGAAGGAAGAAGAATAAGGAGAAGCTGGAATAGGAGAGGGGCTGGTCGTATAAGGGGGAGAAGAGAGGGGGACAAGGACCATGCAAGTCCATGCTTTGGCCAATAGCCATCCCCTTGAAATATCTTGGCACTTGAGTGGTTTGTGCCATAAAGTCTTATGCCCTCCAAGTCAAGGCATCACCCAATGGTTGATTTCTTCTCAAATCTTAACCAAATAACTTCAATTTGATGGCCAAAATACTTCCCTTCAGCAGCCCTATGAATTTCCACCAATTCCTTCTCAATTCTTCACAAAACCACTTCATTTTGATGGCCAAAAATTCCATGGAGGCTGTCCCTACTAATTTCCCTTCAACTCTTCACAAGCCAACTCAAATTGGTAGCCAAAATTGCTAATTAAGGTGCCGTCCGAATTTCTTCTTAATTTCCAATTTGCCAAAATTTATTTTCCGTAAAAATTCCCGACTCAACGAAATTTTCCCAAAATATGAGACGAGATCTTAAAAATAAATCGTGACATGCTTGAATGTTCGACTCCCGAAATCGAATTCAATTTCGTGGTTAAAATTGACTGGACGCGATTTTAGTGCGACCCAACCTACCAAGCAGCTTTTAGGGATTTTAGTAGGTTTGACCCATGATTGATAATTTTCAATCCACGTTGTGCATCTCGGACTCATAGGCGACTCTCAATTGTTGTAAAACTCTCAATGTTTCAATTACAGATACTGGGTACAGAATGGATAGAAAAATGGGTTAGTGTCGTTCGACACGAATTTTGCAATCGGGTGGAATCACCCACACTTTAATTATGTGCTTCTGTCGAATCGACCTATCTCCGGTCTCTAATCGATTATAACGGTGCCGTATTAACCCTTCCGATTAGCATGGTCGAGTAGTAGATTTTTGATTGAATTCTCAAGTCTGTCTCATTTATATCCCTTAACGGCTTCACTTGATAGATCAATTAATTCGAGAGTGATCAGCTCCAAGAAAGAGATGGGTCTTTCTATGCGTTCAATGCAAATTTGCATTATTATCCTTCATCTACCATTGCCCCAAAATTGGAGTTCAAGAATAAATCTTAGCCCTTCATTAGGCGACATGCTTAATATAAAATTAATGGCTTGGATTGCTTTTTACCTCTTCAATTATTGGCTAGACTAAGAGGCTAGGTTACTGTTTGTACAAGTTACTATTCACATAGGTCACTATTCACACGAGTTGCTATTTACACACACTATTCATACACATAGGGCTTGGATTTAGGCTTGAGCTTGGGCTTAACTCATCCAATTTGGGCCTTAGCAAGCTTGATGGGCCTTTAATTGAGCTTAACTCATCTAATTTGAGCCTTAACAAGTTTAATGAGCCTTTAACTGGGCTCAACAAACTCGAGTTTAACTCATCCAATTTGGGCCTTTAATTGGGCGTGAGGCCCATTAGGCCTAACTCGGGTGTGTAGCCCATTAGGCTTCTAATGGTTGGCCCACTTTTCCAAGACCAAAGATTCGGGGGCCCAAAACTATTTGCGGAGTTAAACGTTGGCTAAACAGATTATGGATGTTTCCTAATTATTCACAAAGAATACCCGTAATCGGACCGATGTTCATGGCTAAATTCGATTGGAAATGGCTTTAACGAGACCTATATGAATTGGCAGGTCTTTTAGGTATCACTTGCACAACCCATGATTGAGGGTGCGTTTGGGAACTGCTTTGGAAAGGGCTTTGGGGGCTAAAGATCTTTGAGCCAAAATGGAGGTGTTTGGGAACAACTTTCAAAGGGGCTTATGAGGGAAGCTAGCATTTGTAAGGCTGAAAGCCCAAGACAGGTCCTAGGCTGCCTTGGGCTTTCAACATTCTTGGAATGCCCAAGGTATTGTTCATGGTACTGTTCATCGTTTTCCTTCTCCGGCCACGTCGGCCGATCGGAGATGAGCTCGAGAGGTCGGCGAGGTCACGGCTGAGGTCGGCGAGGTTGCGGCGACCGCCTATGAGTCCCAGCAATGGCACGTGAGTCACATCGCGCGACCAGCTCAGGTCGCACGACCGACATCTAGTCGTCGCGGGTCGTGCGACCTCCGACGACCAGATCTGGGTCTTTGCGAGGTCGTGTGACCTCCGACGACCCGGATCTGGGTCGTGCCGGATCGCCCGACCTCCGGCGGACCCAAATTTGGGTCGGGCGACCTCCTTGAAGGGCCACCGGGGGTCGGCGACCTCCGTGAAAGGCCACCGGGAGGTCGAGTGACCTCCGTGAAGGGCCACTAGGGGTCGCCCGACCTAGGCGACCCTCACCGGAGGTCGTTCGACCTGGGCAGCCCTCGCCGATCCTCTCCGGGGGCTGCCTAAGGCCACCGATAGCCATCTTCCTTGCCGGCAGCCGCCTACTTTGCCGATCAATTTTTTTATTTTTCTTTTGATAATTTTTTTTTTATCACCAAAGCCTTTTGCAAATAATAATTCTCCCAAACACCATTTTACTCAAAAGTACTTCAAATGGGCTTTCAAATTACAATTTACCAAACACACTTTGCATTTTGGAAAATATCTTTAACTCAAAGGTCTTTGCATTTTCCTAAAGACTTTCTCCAAAGGCCTTCCTAAACGTACCACGATTCCAAACCAATCCATATTTGAGCCTAATCGATTCATGGATGATCCTTAGTTATCATGTAACTAAGCGAGAATCGATTTACTTACTTTGGTCTATGATCACTTAAAATCGACTTAGGGTCATTAAGGATTAGTATAATTACCGTATGGAATCACTTGTAATTTGGCCATATATATATATATATATATATATATATACATATATATATGGCCGAATTGATTTATAATCATTCATTCATTGATCTGTGTCAATGTAAGATTGTATCGCATCGATCCTTATGGTCAAGCTATCATTCTTTGGTCGAGTACTCTAGTTGAGTGCATTTCTCAATCCACAATTATCTTTCCCAATCGGATAGTCGACTTATCAATGATACTTAAATCAATCCATAGTCTATTCCCGTTAAGGGCACATTGAAGCTTTAGACTATTCCTCGAGTCTAGGATATGGGTCAAATTGGAGGATGTCATACAAATATTATTTCATAATCTGTCAACTAGAAAACCTAGAGCTTATAATCTGTTAAGAAATCTACAAGTACTATTTCACAAATTTTCTCTCAGAACATACTGAGAAAACTCACAAAAGAGAAAACCCAACGCTAATCTTGTTTGCTTTATTGTGTAAAAACCAAGTAGAATTCCATCTATATATTATCTGCATTCAAAATAGGAAACTTGTTTTTTAAGAAATCTACTCAAATTAGAAAACCACACAAGTTAGGATTGAATTTTCTAAACTAGGACTGGATTTTTTTTTTTTTAAATTCTGCGCTCGAGACATATTCTAAACACCACTTTAGTTTCTATCCTTCAAATCTTCACAAGAACACGGAGTCCCGGTCAAAGTCCAAGAATGTTGGGTCATTGCCTTCAATCAACATTAGCTGACCAATAAATAGAATGGTACAAGTTGCATGCCGTGCCGCTTCGGTCACAGCACCGTCTGATATGATGTGAAACTGAATATTCAATTCTGATGGAATACAAAGAAATTCCTGCATTATATCATCGTGCAAAAGATGAGGAGATCCTGGCCCATACAATTTCATAAAACCCTTCCACTAAAAGGATGGACACGTGCTTGTTGTCAAAGTTGCGCCCAAAAAATTCTTAAGTGATTGAGCCGCATGTAAATATTAATATCTGAATTCTTAATACTGATAGATTTCACAAGAGACATGATTTAAGAATCGATATTTATTAGATATCCATAATACATTTAAGCATGTGTCCGGTCGTTGTGGCTTCACCAAAGCCTTTTCCCCGATGAGTCGATCCCCTCTCTCTCTCACCACGTCATCAAGTGCTGGTCAAATAAGTAGAAAGATAGCTCCGAGCGATTGGTGCCAGCAACAGCATGTCCAATAACTAATCAACTGCCATCCCTATCTACCAAAGAAAACCAGCCAAAAACAAACTACATCCTCTGTTTGCATATGCCACGTCGCGGCCCTAGCACAGACCTCTCCCGATATTTCAACGGGAACCATCTTGACTTGAAAATCTTCTTTTATGTACCTTGGTCCCTGCGAGTTCAGGCCCATGGGGACACTGCTCTTGGTGGATGGGACCAAGATGTAGATGTGGGCTCCGCTTCTGGTGACAACACGGCAGAGGACTCAGAGGAAAAAGTTTACACAATTAGACTGAAATGCTCAAATGCTAACTTCAAAAATTCCATTATGGGAAATTAAAATCTCGATTGTGTGACCATGCATTTTGTTTCTCCATTTTGAAGGTAAATGTTGTCGGAGAAAACTCCCGTATTGTTTTGAAGTTGACAAAATATTTCCATCAGTCTAGTTTGAAGACTTGCAAACTCTATCGTCAAAGTTTGAAGACCTCCAGAATCAAGATTTAAAGTCTACCCTCACTGACGGTTCCTAGACCGACGAAGATAAGATTTATCTGAATGAAATATTATTCTTAAGGATTTGGTTCGTACGGTTTGAAGAAGATCTTACAGTTGGAAATAGCATCTTGCGATTGGTTATTCTTATCGAAATCTATTCTATTAATTAGACCGTTGATTGGCGAAGTATACTTGGAAGGTTCTACTTATGGAAACCTAAATCCTGATTGTATGGCCGAACAGGATTGGTGGGCTATCATTTTATTCCTTTAATAACTCGAGATCTCCTTGAGTGATTCGGTCCAACGGGTAGATTGGACGAACTCTTTTGGAAAGTGCCAACAGTTAAATAGGCATGGAGGAGTATATAGGGAGGATGTTCAAGCTATTCGAGGTTGTGCGTGATAGAAAAATTCTAAAGTCTGAAACTCCTAGTTCTTTGCTATCTTAATCACTAAGCTTACCTTCCATACTCAAAAAAGAGATCAAATACTTGTGAGACCTTGAGAAAGTGTAGTAGTGTCTCTACGTTGTGAAGTCAGGACGTGAAGACTATAAAATCTCTTTTGATTTGTAGTGAATTCCAGCCAGTAGGCTATCAGCGCGGGAGAGTGGACGTAGGCTTGGTCTAAGCCGAACCACTATAAACCTTGTGTCTCAATTTTCTTTCCCCGAACTCCTTTCGTTAATTCGCAGCTTTATATAATTGCTTATAATCATTTACATCTTCAGTCTGCGAGTTAATTTGCTAAAGTCTCGCGAGAATTTTCTCAAACACCTATTTACCCCCTCTAGGTGTACTTACTAGCACTGTCAAATGTTAGTGCAGATTATATGTTTTTTGTTGTTGTTTAAAACGAAAGCTCAGTTTGTTAGTCCAAAAGTTCAAACTATTTTAAACTATCGAGCAATACACTGATAGCTAGTATAAGAAAGGCACTGTGAGGAATTGAGCACATGATCTTCTGGAATGTTTCTTATTGAATTGAAGGTGTAAATTGATGAATCAAAAATTATACTAGAAAAATATATATTAGCAATTTTGGCTAGATCAAATAGGCGAATGGTTTGGTTTAAGAAAAGGTAATGTTAATCCCTGCATTGTTAAATGCCAGCTCTGCATCTTCAAATTCTTATCGAATTTTCCCGATGCATTCTAGTGTTTAAGTTGGTCAAGCGATTAGATCACATCTGCAATGATTTTCAAACGGGGAAAGGATTTGCTATAAATGAGTCAAACATATTCAACACGTGCATGGTTGGCATTGCTTTAATTAGCAACCAAGCACATCATGTCGGTTGATAAGTACGCGTGTACGTGACTTGGGTGCACCTTGTGTACTAAGGTCACACAAATTCTCCTCAAGTTCGGTCTATATATACATCTCTACCCACCTCAGGCACAGACGCCTACACCCTTCACTCACGCTCATTGTGAGCTAGTTTTGAGCTCCAAGACCACAAAATGGAGTCCTCAGATACAGGTGCTTTCGCATCGTTTCCTCCTTCATCTCTAGTTCCTCCGTCTTGGTCGTCTCCGACTCCTGCTCTTCTGCTTCCGGTGGTCGTGGCCAGCCCCTGCGCGGCGTGCAAGACATTAAGGAGGAGATGCTTAGAGAGCTGTGTGTTGGCCCCGTATTTCCCTCCTCAGAGCCTGCCAAGTTTGCCATCGCCCACCGCGTGTTCGGCGCTAGCAACATTGTCAAGTTCTTGCTGGTGCGACATTAATTAATACCCTATTATTATCTGATCTTTCAACTCGGTATTGAGAATTTAAATCCAAATAAAGTTAGGTTTTAAATGAGATTTGTTGGACTTGAAGTCAATATCGACATGGTTCTCTTTTATTTACTCTCACACCCTGAGGCTGGACCGATGTTGTTGTTGGGGAAATAGAAAAAGAATATTCGTGAAGGAGGCCTAGATAATTTTTCCCTCTACTATTTCTGTGAAAATTAAATAGGATAAAATATTAAATGAAAGCAGTATATATGAATAGTAAATAACACCAGAATTTTTAACGTGGAAAACACTCCAAGGTGAAGGGAAAAAACCACGGGACCGTAATCCACTTCAAACTTCCACTATGATAAATAATGGGATACAACTTCACCCAAAGGTGGTTCTCTCACTGTCTTCAATTTGTGGATCTGAACCTCTCACAAACTGGATAACTCACTCAAAGATAACTCTCTTTCTTGGAAGAAGAAAACTGTTTCTTCCGCTATGCTGCTATAATATTCTTGCTTTTGTATGTTCTTCTCCATTGAGGATGACTCCTATTTATAGGAGAAAATGTAATCCCAATTGGAATTGTATGATATGAAAATCATGTAGATTTATCTCCTAATCTCTCGTGACTTTGTAGATTTGAGAAGATCACTTTGATTTCTTTCCCAATCTCCCTTGATTTTCTGGATGTGGAGCATCACGTTAATTTATCTCCCAATCTCTTTTGATATTTTCTTTTTCTTTTGTTTTTCTCCTTTTTTTTTACTTTTTCTTTAACACACTCACTACTATACATATTCTACTATAGATATAAATAATTGAATTGCCCTCTCTAATTGGGAGTGACCTACTCAACAGTTGTTACGTATATCTTTCCGTAATCTCTCTTTTATTGTGCACTTTGCATAACAGCGATGATCTATCCCCTGGGATTGTAGAAAGCCACCAATACCCATTTTTCTACTGTGTCAATAGTTGTTTTTTGTGGCATCTCAAAATTTCATGACAACCCCTGGATATACCATGAACCATGAATAGGTGATGGAAGTGTTATTGATTTATGTTATGGCCTTTAGACCAAAGAATTGTAATAGATTAATGCCGAGTATTTTAATGGAGAATTTTTTGGATAGAAATATATCTTATGTTAATGGATGATCAAGGTTGGTGCTATAGGACAATTTGATAAGGAAGATTTTGTTCTTGACTATGCACTTTATTGATTTGATTTTTATGGATTAATGTCACAAAATATTTTGGCCATTTTATTTTGCAATTTGGTATTTATTGAAGTGGGGATTAAGATGGATTATTAAAAGTAAACATGGGCCATTTAAGTTTGGACTTTAGGCCCAAGAATGTTGGGCCTAAAGTGGGCCAAAAGGCCCGGCCCATGAAGCCCATTGGGCTGTTGACCGCATGGAAAGGGGGGAGGAGCCGGATGGCCTCCTCCATGTGTCTTCAACAAGAAGAGACTTGTCTCCTTCTTAGGGACAAGTGTTTCTCCATGCAAAAATTTGGAGACAAGTGTCCCTCCATGCAAAAGTGGAAGCATGCAAGGATTTTATTCAACCCAAAGGAAAAAAGAAGGAAGGGAGTGGTCGGAGCTAGGTGCCGAGAGAGAGTGAGAGAGAAAGAGGTTGACGCCGAGAGAGGAAGAAGAAGGCTTGCCCTGCCATGCGTCCGCCTAGCCGCTGTCGTCGAGCCCGCCTCGCCCCGCCATTGTCTTGCTATGTTTTCTTTGGATTAGAGGCAAGTAGAGTCCTAAAACCTACCCTTTGCTTGCTGTGATGTGTGTGTAGAAGATGGTGAATTTTGGTTGTGGTAGATGTGATGAAAGGTCGAAGTTATGGGGAGAAATTCGTTGGCCTAGCATGCTGTTTTCTGGAAAAACCAGTCCGACCCTCCATGAGATTGTGTGCTTCATGCAACTTTTTAGTTGGAATCTTGTTTTGATTTCTGCATGAAAGTTGTAGAGAACACCTTGAGGAACAACATACTATAATTTGAGACAAAACGGACAAGAATTTCCTGGTGAAACGATTTTCCTTTGGAGAGATTAGGCCTGTAATTTGTTGTGCTGACCTTTAGTGATTTTGTGGACTGTAAAGTAGCTTTCTTGCGAAAATATCACTTTGAGTTATTAATGAAAGTTGTAGTGTACTTCTTGAGGTAAAATATATCAAAAAATTAGAGGAAATGAACAAAAATAGGTCGGTGAAATTGTTGTCCTTTGAAGAAACTGGATCTGGGAAAATGTTACCTCGACTTAGTATGATTCTGTGATTTTTATAAAATCATACAGTTAAAATTTGATCATGTGTCCTTAATGAAATTTGTAGGTAATATTCTGAGGTATAACATACTGAAAATTTAGGAAAAACACACATATGTAGATCGGTGAAACGAGTTTCCTTTGAAAGAAGATAATCTGGAAAAACAACACCGAGAACATGGGGAGCAAATCGTCTATATCTGTTAATCTAAAACGATTATGGTTTTGATTTCTTCACAAGATATTTACCCTTAGGACTTTTCTATAATATATAAAAATTTCAGAATTTTGGAGCTGATTTAAGATTTTTACCAAATTTGTGAATGAAACTGTGTATGGCAATATTCCGAAATTTTAAGGACTGTGATGCGCGGGTTGTCCTGATTTGTGTGATGTTCTTTTGATATGGTGTCCTTCATGGAAGACTTTACTCTAGAGCTTGTATATAACATGTCAAATTTTTATAATTTAATAAGGCTGTTTACTAATTTTTCAAGAATTATGACTAAAGGAGCGCAATCTGTTTTTATCCGAAATTGTTGTATTTTCAAAAAATGAATGAAATTGTCCCATGTGATATGATGTCTTGAATGGTTGATTATGCTGCATATGTGGTGACATACGACATGTTATATGACATCAAAAGCTGGTTGAGACTCTTAATATTGATGCATCAAATGCCATGTTGAAATTGAGATACATGTGTAAATATAAATTGAGATAATAACAAGACCGTTGGAGGTGTGAGCCGATGATGTCTCGGTAGTTTCGAGATGCCCGAAGTGTGTGTGCCGGATGTCCTCGGGAGTTTTGAGATGCCCGGTAGTATACGGTACGTAATGTCCAGGGGGAATGCCTAGTGGTATCGCGGTACGTAATTCCGAAAGCCTTGGAGGTGTGTGCCGGGGGGGGATTCCTCGTGATGCTAGTTGGGATAAGAGATGCCCGGAGTGTGGTGCCGGATGCCCGGAGGTGTGTGCCGGAGGCCCTCATGATGCCAGGTTGGATGCGAGCAAGAAATTATGGGATGCAAACATTGGTCCCTGGATGAAAAATAACGAGATCCTTGTGAAAGATAAGAACTGAAATTGAAACATGTGCATGGATGTATGCATATGGCGTGATGCATGATCTGCTTATGAAAGTAAATTGATGCTATTTGATATTGAAAATACGATCATGAAGGCGTGAATGGATCTCATGGTGATGTATGCTTGATAGCATGTATGATACGAATCATGGTGATATATGCACGATGGCATGGCAAGATATGCATGACTGCATGGTAATATATGCACGACTGCATGGTGATGTATGCTTGATAGCATGAATGATATGTGTTTTACTCGTGATATCTTGATTGGCTTGCTTGTTGCATTGTGTAGTTTGGTGGATCTTTACTGCTGAGTGGTTGTACTCACCCCGTTTGGGGACTAACATTTCAGACTAGATAAGATACCTCTGCTGCCATTGCCATCGGTAGATGGATCAAGTGGTTGGATATGACCGCGAGGAGGAGGATAGCAAATGAATGAACTTTTGGACGTTAACACTGATCGATAGACTTTAAGTATATGATTGTTTGAGGAGATGTCGGTCATCTTTTGAAGTATAGCCAAGTATAGAAGACTACGGCATTTTGATGTACCAATGAATGATGTCCATCAGGTTTAAGTAAATAAAAGTGTTTGGCTTTTACCTATAAATGTTTAGTGGGTGTGTATTGTTTTTTGAATATATGGGAGGGAGTTGATGGATGTGCTTTTGCCATATAAATTGCGCAAGGACCTATGTAAATAAAAGTGTTTGGCTGTTACCTATAAATATATGTGTATATATATATATATATATATATATATATATATATATATATATACATATATACACATATAAACCCCCAGGACTTATAGACTTATTATAACTCTTTGGTATTCGAGTGATATATTATCAGTCAAGTGAAAGGTAAGGGAACAGTGGTGACCCTAAGGGTTCGGGGCTGTCGAGGGATGCTACAGCTAGTGGTATCGAGCTATGGTCTATTTAGAGTGATAAGGTGCCTCAAATGGAATTGAGGAATATGATGACAATGCACACCATAGGATATTAACTGTTATAGTTGGGTAACCTTGAAATAACGGGTGATGGGTATTCACTGCATACATCCCTAGTAGTTATTATGAGTTGCTTTTAGGTGCCGGTAACATGTTTATGTTACTTATATAGTTATAGTTGCTTGTAAATGGAGACATTGAGTTACAGATTATTCCTGAGGTAAATGCTTGGAAAACTGCAGGAAAGTCATGGTGCGAGCTAGAAGTGCTCATCCATCGAGGGCTAAAGCCTCTGCTACAAGGGCTGAACCCCAAATGGAAGATATCTTGCGACATTGGCCAATATTGGAAATCTAATGGACAGACATGCGCAGCAACAACTCGGACTAGAATGTCGCCCTCAGGGACTGATGGAACAATTTATGAAGTTGAAACCACCTAAGTTCAGTGGAATGGGAAGTCCTAAGGAGGCGGAACATTGGATTGATGGGATAGAACAGATTTTCCGATTGTTGGACTGCAGTAATGCTGAGAAAATAGTTTTGGCAAAATACCAGCTGGAGGGAAATGCAAAGTTTTGGTGGAGAGCTTTGATGGATACGATCTTTCCACCAAGTACTGATGTGAACTGGGATGAGTTTGTTTGAGCTTTTAATATGAAGCATTTCTCTGATTGTGCTAAGGATAGGAAGATCACTGAATTTGTTCAGTTGGAACAAAGGGAGTTGATAGTGGATCAGTATGAGGCAAAATACTTTACTCTAGATCTTGTATATAACATGTCAAATTTTTAGAATTTAATAAGGCTGTTTACTAATTTTCCAATAATTATGACTAAAGGAGCGCAATCTGTTTTTACCCGAAATTGTTGTATTTTAAAAAATGAATGAAATTGTCCCATGTGATATGATGTCTTGAGTGGTTGATTATGCTGCATATGTGGTGACGTACGGCATGTTATATGACATCAAAAGCTGATTGAGACTCTTGATATTGATGCATCAAATGCCATGTTGAAATTGAGATACATGTGTGAATATAAATTGAGATAATAACAAGACCGTTAGAGGTGTGAGCCGACAATGCCTCGGGAGTTTCAAGATGCCCAGAGTGTGTGTGCCGGATGTCCTCGGGAGTTTCGAGATGCCCGGTAGTATACAGTACGTAATATATAGAGGGAATGCCTAATGGTATGGCGGTACGTAATTCCGGAAGCCCTGGAGGTGTGTGCCGGGGGGATTCCTCATGATGCTAGTTGGGATACGAGATGCTCGGAGTGTGTGTGCTGGATGCTCGGAGGTGTGTGCTGAAGGCCCTTGCGATGCCAGGTTGGATGCGAGCAACAAATTGTGGGATGCAAACATTGGTCCCTGGATGAAAAATAATGAGATCCTTGTGAAAGATAAGAACTAAAATTGAATCATGTGCATGGGTGTATGCATATGGCATGATGCATGATCTGCTTATGAAAGTAAATTGATGCTATTTGATATTGAAAATGCGATCATGAAGGCGTGAATGGATCTCATGGTTATGTATGTTTGATAGTATGGATGATATGAATCATGGTGATATATGCATGATGGCATGGCAAGATATGCATGACTACATGGTAATATATGCACGACTGCATGGTGATGTATGCTTGATAGCATGAATGATATGTGTTTTACTCGTGATATCTTGATTGGCTTGCTTGTTGCATTGTGTAGTTTGGTGGATCTTTATTGCTGAGTGGTTGTACTCACCCCGTTTGGGGATTAACATTTCAGACTAGATAAGATACCTCTGCTGCCACTACCACTGGTAGATGGATCGAATGGTTGGATATGACCACGAGGGGGAGGATAGCAAAGGAAGGAACTTTTGGACGCCGACATCGATCGATGGACTTTAAGTATATGACTGTTGTAGGAGATGTCGGTCATCTTTTGAATTATAGCCGAGTATAGAAAACTATGGCATTTTGATGTACCAATGAATGATGTCCATCTAGTTTAAGTAAATAAATGTGTTTGGCTTTTACCTATAAATGTTTAATGGGTGTGCATCGTTTTCTGAATATAGGGAAGGGAGTTGATGGATGTGCTTCGCCATATAAATTGCGCAGGGACCTATGGAAAATATATATATATATATATATATATATATATATATATATATATATATATATAAGCCCCCGAGGACTTATAGACTTATTATAACTCTTTGGTATCATAGTGATATATTATCTGGTCAAGTGAAAGGTAAGCGAACAGTGGCGACCCTAACGGTTCGGGGGCCGTCGAGGGGTGCCACATTTTTCATGTGCAGATGGTGGAGGGTTTTAATTAAGCGTGAGTGCCGTTTGCCATCGGATAAGTCCCAGAATAGGGCAAGAATGGTTTTCTTTTTTTCTTTTAATGGTTGTTCTCTAGTAATTGTTGTTGTTTGGCTGAGGAAATTCTTGTTCTATTCCTATTGTGCACCTAAAGGGTGACAACATAACTATTTTTGGGGGAAAATTCACCTAACTCTCTAGTAGATTTTACTATCAGGTCACTAAGTTTTGATATGAATTGATGACTGTATCGAGCTTTCATTTTTCATCATTGATGCACTTTTACTTGAAACGGGGCAATAACATGAAAGAGCCCACGAAGGGCCAAAAACCATTGCCCAAACGATTAATAACTTATTGCAGTTTACATGAAGATCGATTGGGCTCGCTTCAAAGAGAAGAATTGCTTGCCCATGTTAGTCCTCCACAAAATAAAGTTGGTCAGATCTGGCCTTAGGTCACTTGTCGGGCCTATTTGCAGTCTCCAAGCACATCTCATTGATTGGTGAGGCGATTGTACACATATACACACACATTTATATATCCCGATATTTCTTTTTCTAAATAATTTAGATATCAGAAATCTTTATTTATTGTATATATAGCTGTTTGGACATGCATTGAATGTGCCATTTTGCTAGTCACTATCTATATGAGGAGCAATTAATTGATGAAGGCACGACATTTCGGAATTTCCAGACACTTCCCGAATCGCAAAGAGATGACGCAGTGACCAGCATGATTTACGAGGCCAGTACAAGGATACAAGACCCTGTCTACGGTTGTGCCGGGGCCATTAGCCGACTCCAAATGCAAATCAGCCAACTCCACGCACAGCTAGCCAAGTGACAAGCTGAACTCATAAGCATGCAAATCCAACGGGCTAATCTCACAGAACAATTGCACATGACCAAGTCTCAGGAGTCATTGCCGCAGCAGTCCGTTAAGGGCCTCCTTAATAATCCATACGACTACCAAATCAACTCGTGTTTGGATGATTATAATGGCTTTGGCTCATTTTGGGAGCCTCTCTGGACATGGCTGATGGGTCGCGCTTATTGACCACATCTATGCATATAGTTTGGGGAAATTTTCCTAACTTGGGGGACAGTGTGAATTGTTGTTTGCATCTTAAAAGTCTCTTCGATGTTTGTGGTGTGGTTTTATCATGAAGACGCTGAAGTGAGATGGCTTTTAATTTTTATGAGGAAGCGCCCTAGCTGAACCCTAGACCATAAAGTTCTTCACTAATTTTATAAATCAAGGCATGAGTTAAAATCAACTAGACATCTCAAATGTAAGGACCGTTCACACTTTGTAAAAGGAGAAATGAATATGTATTGTGCGTCTAAGCTTAGGAAAATGACCAATACTGTATTTACAGCGGATGAGCGCTTAAGTCAGTTTTTACATGTGCAAGACAAGATTTGAATGAAATAATATTAACAGGATAAAGAGCGAAATGGGAAAATAGGTAAAATAACAGGAATCAGGAGAAAATTGAGAGGGAGTGTCAAGATTTGAACTCAAATGTGACCTATGATACCTTATTAGACAATTTTTGCAAAAGTTTAGGCTATTAGGAAATGAACCAACAATGTTTTTTCACAGCATATGGCTTAACATTTCAACTTTAGCAAAAGAATGACAGAGGGTTTACAAGTATTGCCCAAAGTAGCCATTGATTAGACGCGGGTTCTCCCAAACTCAGACCTCACTAAACGTTAGGTTCATTTAATTTTGATTGACCCTAAAGGATTTGACATGAGACAAGAGTCGCCAACGTTGACATCTGAATTTTTTTGACAAATTTGAGAAAGGTAAAAACTTGAGATTAGAGATCTCTAATTGCAATAGGGCCTTTTCTTGGCCAAAAAGTCATTTTAGTAGTACTTGGAAAGATCATAGCAAAGGTAGATAACTATAAACATCATTCCAATGGAAGTACTTCCCATTCTAACAATGTTTGGCCCCTTTAAGGTCAAATTCTTGATCTTAGGCTTTTCCAAACTTGCAAATTATATAATTTACTTATAATTATGTTCATTTAGATACTGTTTGTACTTGGGAAAGACTAGAGCACAGGTTGAGAGGCATAACATCACTCTAATGGAAGCACTTCCCGTTTTAAAAAATGTTTGGCCCCTTTGGGGTTTGATCTTGGGGTTTTCAAAGCTTGCAAATCATCCAATTTATTTACAATTTTGTTCATTTATATGCTATTAGCACCTGGAAATAGTACAGCAAGTACTGCCCTTTCTACAAATGTGTGGCTCCTTTTGGTAAAATGGTTGATCTTGGGATTTTCCGAGCTTGCAAATGATCTTATTTACTTATAATTAAGTGCATTTGGATGGTATTAGTATGCGGGAAAGATTAGAGCAATGGTTGGGGGCCATAATAACATCATTATAATGGAAGAACTACACATTCTAAGAATGTATGGCTTTGGTTGGATCAAATGCTTGGTCTTTCGGTTTTCCAAGCTTGCAAATACTCTAATTCACTAATACTTGTGGTCATTTAGATGCTTTTAGTACTTCAGAAAAATTATAGCAAAAGTAGACAAGAATAACATCATTCCAATCCATTCCAAGAATGTTTGGCTCATTAAAGGAAAATGCTGGATCTCAGGGTTTTCTTAGATTGCGAATGATCCAATTTAGTTATAATTATGTTCATTTAGATTCTATCAGCACTAGGGAAAAGATGAGAGCAAATGTTGAGAGCCATAACATCATTGTAATGGAATAACTTCCCATTCCAATAATGTTTAACTCCTTTAGGGTAAAATGATTGATACTAGGATTTTCCAAGCTTGCAAATCATCTAAACATTAAATTTATGTCCATTTGGATGCAATCGATATGTGGGAAAGATTAGAGTTATAGTCGAGGGCCATAACATCATTCTAATGGAAGAACTTCCCATTCGAAAAATGTTTGGCTCTTCTTCAATCAAATGCTCAATCTTTGGCTTTTCCGAGCTTACAAATACTCTAATTCACTAAAACTTATGCTCAATTAGATGCTATTAGTACTTGGGAAAAATTATGGCAAAAGTAGATGAATATGACATCCTTCCAATAGAAGTACTTCCCATTCTATGAATGCGTGGCTCTTATTAGGTCAAATGGTTGATCTTAGGATTTTTGTAGCATGCACATTATATAATTTACTCATAATTAAGATCTTTTGGATGGTATTAGTACATGGGAAAGATTACAACATAGGTTGGAGGGCATAATAACATCATTCTCATGGGAAAACTTCCCATTGGATGAATATTCAGCCCCTTTTGGGTCGAATACTTGGTTTCTGGGTTTTTCGATCCTGCGAATCATCTAATTTAGTCATAGGTGTGAAGATGCTAATAGTGCATGGGAAATATTATAGTAAAAGCAGATGAGTATAATGTCATTCCATTGGAAGTACTTCCCATTCTGCGATTGTTTCACTCCCCGTGGGTGAAACGCTTGATCTTGGGAATTTCAAAATTTACAAATCATCTAATTTACTTATTATTATGTTCATTTAGAGGCAATTTTCGCAAAGATTAGAACAAAGGTTCAAAGCCATAACATCTTTCTAAAGGAAGAACTTGCTATTCCATGAATGTTCCACTCTTTTCAGGTCAAATGCTTGGTCTTAGGGTTTTTGCTCTTGCAAATCATTTGATTCACTCATACTTGGCATTATTTAGATGCTAATAATTCATGGGAAAGATTATAGCTAATGGTGGTGATGTGGGAGATCCGACTTAGCTCCATTAGCCCACTCAACACCATCCTTGTCAGCCAACTAAAGCGGTATTGAACTATTCTTGCCGAATTTATTGGTACCGACAAAAAATGAGTTATTGAATTCTTGGTATGGTATATAAGTCGCTGATTTCTCAGTACGCTTTATTAGTTGTTGATCTTGAAGTTTCAGCATCAATGGGAGGTCATTCTAAACAACTCCCTTGGTTATTTGATGAAGTCTTGGGGTATTTATCTTCTGGTCAAGGTGGGAGCATGAATTTTGCAAGTTGAAGAATAAATAATACAAGTTCCCAAGTCATTAAATGCATCTCTATTTTCCCAGGAGTCTTTATTGTTATGTAAGGTTCAAGTGTCAAAGTCCAGTTCCATCACCCCATATAATCATATGTATTGGGATATTTAGGTGATCACGCGAGTATACCATCATTCAAGTTTATTTTATATCTCTCATTAATCGATGCAGGAGCACGTAATGCTCAAACAATACGCAATATCATTTGCCATGTGCAACCATGACTTGCTTGTACCTCATATCATATCTTATCATATCATCACTCAAACACTTCAACATTTTATCTTTTCATACATCCTTACATGCATTCAAATTAGCCATGATCATTGAATGTCATAAACACTTACCATTTTCTATCCTAAGAATGTCATGAACATTGACCATATTCAAATTTAGGAACCAACAGTGCACCAATCCATTAGAACCCAAAGCATAAAGAACGCATATTAAAAGTAAGATAAGTCATTGCATTTACATATAAGTTATTATGATAACCTATCACATGCCAACATAGCCTATTGGATAACTTATTTCATATCAAAATATCATGATAACTTATCATACATCAACATATCATGTTTTAATAATTTATCAAATATTAAGAATGCCTTCTTGTGATAACCTATCGCAACTTTCGAAAACCCATCACGAAAACCCATCACGAAAACCCATCACTTAAACCTACCCAAATTATCATTGAACCTTAATCTAATGCTTATCTTAGTCCTAAGCGTAATCTTAACCCCAAACAAGGACTAGAAAGCCACTTACTCCCAGTTCTTAGCTCCGTGAGTGACAGTGAAGGAGCGGCAAGGGCTAGATGGCGATGACGGCTGGTCATGCCTCAAACAGCTCATAGTGGGGGTTGTGGTAGCGTAACGGCCGAGGTACGGCAGTGGCAAGGGCTGGACGGAGTTCTTTGGGCATGCAGCGGTCCAAACCTACAGTAAAAGAGGGAGAGAGAGACAGCGGTGAGGGGCTGGACAATCTCCACTCCACTTTAAGGTTTGGCACGACGATGAGCACGGCAGTGTAGGAACGGTGAGCTCGACGTTGGACGGTGGGTGACTAATGGTGGAGGGAGCTCTAAGGAAGAAATTGGGAGAGAATGGCTTCCAAGGAGGGGGAAATGGAGAGAAGAGGGTTCGGCTAGCTCCAGGACATGGGAGGAAATGAAAGCAAAGTGAGAGAAGAGAGAGAAGGAGGGGGCGTGAGGTTCATCAAGGGGAGAGAGGAAGAAGGGAGAGGGGATGAGATATTGCCATTAATGAAAATGTACCATAAATCCCCATAATCCTCTCCACCTAGGATTTAGTTGGAGGGAAAGGTTTCTTGAAGAGATCTTGCCATTATTAGGGGGATAGGCTAGGTCTAGGTTGATCTCATCTCCTCCCCCTCATCCACGTGGCCACCCCCTTCCCATGGCATTTCCATCCTTGCCCTTTTGTCCATAGCTTAAAAAGAGAGCAAATATGTCATCGCATTAAGATTTGGTACTATTCAAGCATAGGTGCAATAAATGCAAAATCTTGTAAGAGGCCAAAGTGGGCTTTGAGGGCCTATGGCTCTTGGTCTTGGGCCTACCTGGGTCCTCGTGCGCAGCCTATTTCCACTTTTCTGAATTTTTGCGCTTTGCCGATGAAAAATCGAGTTTTCGCTCCAAAATGACATTCTTGGCATTTCTAGGGTTTACTGATTTTCATTGTAATCTTGTTTCGAAGATTGGCCTCTGTTGGAATCCTGTTCCAAAAATTAGGGTTAGATCGAGGATGTCACATGGAGACTAACTCGGATCAAGACCCCAACATTGAAATATGGTACTTTGAGCCGATAGGGTATTAGGAGTGTGTGGGGGTGCAAACACTAATCATATTCCTAAGTGCAATCACAAACACAAGCGTTAAAAAGCCACCCACCCTCAATTCTAAGCTTAATGAGTAGCGTTAATGGCTGGTCACACCTCAAACAACTCACTAAAGGGGATGTCGATGCTGGGCTTGCAGTGGTCCAAACCAAGAGTGAAGGTTGGAGAGAGAGAGAGAGAGAGAGAGAGAGAGAGAGAGAGAGAGAGAGAGAGAGAGAGAGAGAGAGGAGTGGAGGGGGTATAAGGAGGAAAATGAGAGAAAATGGCTTGCAAAGAGGAAGGAGAGAGAGAGAGTGTGGAGTGGGGTATAAGGAGGAAAATGAGAGAAAATGGCTTGCAAAGAGGAAGGAAACGGAGATGAAGGGGTTCAGCCAATTCAAGAAAAGGCATGGAAATGAGAGCAATGTGAGAGAAAGAGAGGGTGGAGTGTGATTCAAAAGGGAAAGAAGGAGAGAATGAGAGATCTAAGGCGGGAAGGCTTTATGAAGAGAGAAGATCCAAGGTAATTAATGCATTTGACATGCACGCATGGGGAAATTAGGGGGATAGCCTAGGTCTCGGTGTTCTCATCTCCTCCCTCCTCATCCGATGTGGCCACCCCTCTCCCTTGGCCTTTCCAACCTTGCCCATTTGTCCTTAGCTTAAAGAGAAGGCAAAGGGGTCATTACATGAAGATCTGGTAGTATTCAAGTACAAGGGTGCAATTAAAGTAGGATCTTGCAAGATGGCCAAGGTGGGCCTAGAGGACCCATGGGCCCACGTGGGCCCCATTGGGGTGCCCATTGGACCAACGTGGTTCCTTATCACTTTTCGAATTTTCACACTCGCCAATCAATGTCATCATAACTTAACACTTATAACATATCCCAACATAATAACTTATCGCATCTCACTTATCACATTTCAATAGGTTATTGGATATTAGAAAGGCTTATCACAATAACCTATCATAGCCTACGTTATCCTATCACAATAACCAATCAAAAACACGTGATAACATATCGCGATAACCTATCGGCAAAGCATGATCACCTATTTCGGTAACCTATCGGCAAAGCATGATAACCTATCAGAACCCTATGATCACTTATCATGCAAAACTCACTTATTACATCAACAAAACATCATTCAACCTTAATCTAGCCTTAAACTAACTCCAAAATGCAATAACAACCCTATTCAAGGGCAAGAAAGCCATTCACTCCCGATTCCAAACTCGGCAAGTGACACCAAAGGTGCAACAAGGGTTGGATGGCTACTGTGGTGCTCAGCGGTGGCTGGTCACCTTCCAAACAAATCACGGCTATAACACCCACGATTATAACCCTATGAGGATTGGCCTTAAGGTTCTAAGAGGATTGATTATGGGCCATTAGCCATGGTTCGATCAGTTTGATCGGTAAAGAATCATGAATCGGCCATGGTCCAACCAGCAGACCTATTGACCGGTCATGAATTGGTCGAAGTGTTGGCCGTGAATTTCTACTAACCATACTGGTGGGATAGGATAACTAGCTCGAAGATGACTTTTTGATCATAAGGATTGGTCATGTGATGATTTTGGATTGGCAGATGGTCATGATCGATCATAGCACCTAGTCGCGGTTGATTCCGCCCGACTATGCACTAATACATGGACAATCCGACACAATCAAATGCGATTGTCTTTCGATAAAAAAATGCATCATTCCCTATGATCATGGATTGGTAATGCACAAATCATGAGGCTTATTGTAAAAGTCAAACCTTATAGTGAGTCATCTCGCTTTGGTCACTAATGTATGACCAAATCTTGCTGCCAATGCTTCCCACATTCTTTGGCATTCTCAAAACGCCTAAACTCTCGTATCACATCATTCTCCATGCTGCTCAGCAATGTAATGCGAATGAGAAAGTTCTTTCTTTCCATGCAGCAAATGCATCCTTTTTCTTTGTATTGTGCAGTGTTCTAATTTTCAAGTTTTTCCATAATCAAATTAAGAGCTTCGGTGCCTCTTGCTCTTCCAAAGACATATTAGATTTTCATATGTCATATTTCATAATTATCACAGTTCAACTTCTCACATTTGTTCTATTCAAATGACTGTGCTCTTAGTTATTGAAGCCATTGGATTTGAACATATCAAACATACATGTACGAATTATTAATGCTTATCATTTATGCAGTTATATTGCATAAACTAATCATAATAATTTCAAATAAGAATTTAGAGTTAAAAGGTCACTTTGTTTTCAATCATAATCCAAAAATCTAACTTGAACTTATCGTTAACATTTATGCAAAAAATAAGTTCACCAAAGCCATGAAGACTTTCTTAAACTTCCCACAAATAATTGTAATTTAATATAATAATTTGCAACAAAAGAGATATCATTGAACTTTCATTAAGTAAGCATGCCATTTACAATAAGTAATATATTCACAGGAAACATATCAACATCAACATAGAAAGAAGTATTTACATCTAAAACATCTCAAACCAATCAAAGAAAAATAATAAATAAATTTAAAGATACTCATTTATCTCATAAACTGGGAAAGTCTCTTCTAATCTCTCGGAAAATTTCTCTGAGAATTCTAAAGGCACATTGGGAAACCCCAGAAAAACCTTTGGAGAGACCTTATTGTTCCTCCAAGGTGCATTCATTCCACACCAAGTGACACTCAACAAGAGGGTTGAAGCTTTGGTTGCTTCAAAAGCTATTGTAAGCCTTTTATAATCCAGGACCACGTTGACCTCTCATAGGCGATATAACAATGCTTGCTATTATGATGGAAGAGTGTTCATTAGGATTGGCATCTTTCGAAAATCCAATATAAGATAACCATTTTAGATGATTTCTTATATCATCTAATTGACCTTGACCATGTGTAACACTACGTCATCGTCATTCCACCGATGATTAGCTAATTATGTTTTTAGCCCTTCAAGTCTCACCTTTTGTTTGTCTGTTCTCAGGAATATAGGTGTGTGTACAAAACACATCACTTGCAACAAATACAAAACAAAAGGGATTACATATAATCCACAACAAACAAAATGGAAAAGACACATTTTCCATTATTTTTTGTGCCGGTCAACGGTGGTCAACTACGATCAACGGTCAACGAATGACCAGGTCCGATCAACGTGTCACGCCCTGATCCTTAAGCATGCACCCATCCCTCGCTAGTCGATTAAATAGCGACATCCTAAGACACATCGCCGATTCTTTCATTTTAATACGCATGCGAAAGCATATAAAATCCCCACCAATAAAACAATTGGATTGGAAAATAGGACCATAAATCTCGAACTTGAAAAACAACCACACTTGTATACATTGCAAACTAGTGCATATATATACAATGCAAACTATTAAGTTAGGTCCTACTCAAACAAGTTTAGAAAACAAAGTCTGCAGACAAGGGTGGGGATTTCCAATCTACTCTAGGTCATCATCGTCGTCCTCCACGATTTCTCCTTCTTCCATGCCCTAGCTGGAGCCCTCGGTTGAGTACACTGGAGAATCAGGATCATCAAGCTTGGGATCCTTCGCATCCACCACCGATCCATCCTTAGGGTCTGTAGTACCCTTACCAAAAGCAACCTCCATCACATACAGAGGTATATTAGATTCCGGGACAGGGCCCTCTCTTCGTCCATCACTGTAATGGCAATACCATGACCTATATCGATGGGACACCTTTTTGAGTAAACCCGCATCGACCCAGACTATGGATCTCACCAGCACATGCTCTAACCCTTTAGGGGACCCATGTATCGGAATGTGATAACTTTGCTCTGTGAACTTCTTTGGTTCACCAAAATGCTCAAGAGGAGCAGGAGGGGCTACCATCTATGGACCCGAAAGTATGTGTTGCCATCTTTCGGGGTGGGAGGGGCTGCCATCGAGCCTCAAGTGTCACTGGAAACCCATTGACTTTGCTTCTATTCTTGGCTAGTTGAGGGCTGATTTGGCGGCTGAAAGGTGAGACAAGAACCGGCGGAGCTGCAGTAGCGTTCGATAGCCAATAGCGGGACCTCCAAGTGGTGGGACGGTGGCCAACAGTGGCTTGAGATGGCTAGACAATCTCCTAGATGCACGGACAAGGGCAGCTGGAGATGGCTGGGCATCAGGGTCGCACGAGCAAGGTGCGGCGACGCGCACGCAAGGCGGGGACGGCGAATGGCGACGTGCGGCGGCGACGGCATGCGGGGTCAATGGCTTGGCTTGCTAATCTTCTTCTCTGCCAATTGAAGCTCTCACAGACAAAGAAGAAGAAGGAATGGTTGGTTGGCAGTAGCTAGGGGGAAAGAGGGAGAGAGGAGGCAAAAAGGGGCCACTTTGGCTCTTATCTCATCTTCTCGTCCCCCAACACCAAGTCCAACTTGGTTGCTGTCTTCCATGACCACAAATCAGCCACCAAGGCTTGCTTCTAGAAGCCCGAGCCGGTCCAAAAGTTATGGGTGGTGGGGGCCCATGAATTTGGCTCGGTTTCTCCTCAATTAGACCTCGAATCCTCCTCAAATTAATCTAATTTGGTCTCTAAAAATCAATTATTGAGTCAATAATCAAATTGATATTTTTCCTCCCCAATTGCACCATATTGTATCCCAATTGCACGATCAAAAACGGTTCCCGACATTTCATGTACAAAAACGGCCCTATGACAACTTTTTCCCAAAAAGTCTCGGTTTGCAAAAAAATATTATGAGACTGAGTCAACGTTCCTAAAATGATTTTGTGACATGACAAGACTTTCAATTTCTAAAATCGGATTCAAATTCGTGGTTAATTTCACTCTAGCACATTTTTAGCGTGATCTAGGCTACCGATAGCTTTCAGAAATTTTTAGTGCAAATAACCCATGGTCGATTTTTTTTCAAGCCACAATGAACTTACTCGACACATTGGCGACTCTTGGTTATCGTGAAAATCTCGAGGATTCAAATACGTACACGAGGTACCAAAACGATAGAAAAATCAGTTTAGCCACACATCTCAATCGATCCGATCTATCTCTGATCTCTAATCGATTTTTAGTTGTGCCGTAATGATCTCTAAAAATGAGCACGGTCGAGTAGTTGATTCCTAGTCAAATTCTCAAGTCTATTGCATTAAAATTCCTTAATGGTTTTTCCAAATAGTCTAGTTATCTCGAGAGTGATCAGGCTCTAAGAACAGCCCTATAGACATGTCGATGAAAGGCCCAATTTATTCAATGGAAAATAGAATTGAAAATTTGAGATGTCACACAACGGGTCAAAATAGTAATATTGACAAAAAAAGGGTATAATCGTAAAAACACAAAGATAAGGGCAAAATGGTAATAATGCAAAGAAAACGATGTAAAGAGTAGACTTACACAGGGTGTGCCACGCATGAGGGGCATGTTTGGCGATTGTCAGCGACATGCGACTAGTGACTTTATTTGTCTTGATGAGAACTACAACCCTGCACTACTAAAAATAAATTTTGATTCACAGAAAAAAAAAAAAAGGGTCAAATAGTAGGTGGGTGTTGGGATTTCTATCCCCAAGCATTCGACGACGATATTTCTCAAAATTTTGGCCAAAAACAAATTATAAACGTTAACAATGATCAGGAAACATGAATAACATCGCTGTGATACCAATGTTAAATTTGGATTCCTTAAAAACGAGCAATTACTCGAACTATCGAATACCCAAAAAAATGCGGGAACGTGCCTAGAAAATATGTAATACCAATCAAGGGCATATCATGAAAGTGGACATACCTTATTTGCCACAAATTAAGTGCTCGTTGCAGTCTTAGAGGAATTGATTGAAGCCTTGGAGTTCCGTTCTTCAAAAAGTACACCGTTGTCTCAAAAGGAGAAAAAGGAACGTATTACGTCAAAACTACTTTCAACATTCTTCCTTTTTACTTATAATATTGCAGTTTTTTTCACTTAAAAATAACTGCTCCTTCCTTTTATGGGCCCTTCTATTATGGGCCGGGTTTGGCCCAACATCGGTGGACTGTCATGGTTTGGCTCATCAAATAAAAAACCCATCATAAGTAATTGAAAAGACCTTGTAGAAAATGTTAATTGCTTAGAGAGACAATCCAAGTTTTCTGCAGCAGCATGCACTTTCGCTACTTTTCTATGTTTTCTAAGTCCTGATGAATGACATTATTTGCATTCCATTCACGGGGTACCTCGCTAATTTGGCATCAAGTCAAGGCTCTTTGTCTGCGATCTCTGAGTGATGTGGATCTCGCGGGTTCCTTATCGACATCAATGTCCGGAGGAACATGATACATGTTCAAAATAACGTAAGGCACCATCTCATGTCTTATCATCAAGTGAACGGACAAATTCTTTCTGCATTTAGGGATTGAGATTTTGTAATACATCACATGCTCTAATACCATGCTACGTGTTCAATTTCAATTCATCGTAAAGATAAGAATTGTCAGCCTACTATGTCTTTCCTCTTTGACGTGTGTTGGTCGTTCATTGGTTAGGCTAAGACCCATCCTGTGAGCAGGGCGGTTATAGAGGTGGGTGATCAAGTGGGGTCGAAGGGTGGGCGTGAGAGGTTTTGATGGAAATGAGGGAGATTTGCGCGAAACAAAAAATTAAATGAATGCTATACAACATTTGTTGTCATTTATAAAATATGGACATAACGAGTCTACTAGAAAACATAGTGCTATATGAAAAATATGTAAAAGCTTCACCGATTACATTGTGAATTACATATTGATAGTGCTATTTATATTTTGCATCTCATTTTTACAATAGGGGAATGATCACACAATACATGATTTTCTAAATTCATTATCATGGTAAAATTGGTAACTGCCCGAAGTTATTGAAGCACTTGACAAAGATGAGACTGTTTCAGGTTCTATATCAGTGTCAACATCACCAATCGGCGCCTGTCTTGGGTACAAGAGTGGTTTTGGAGGCACTTGTAATTCAGCCATATCTCCTTCAAGCATATCTAGGACTTTCCTCATCGACGGCCGATCATTAGGACTCAATTGTATACACCATAATGCAACGATTATCATCTTCCTTGTCGTTTCTCTTTCCTCTTCTATGACATCTACCATTTCAACCTCATTTTCTTGGCCAAGTTGATCATAAATCCACAAAGGAAAGTAAATTTGACTTGAACGCTCTACATGCACATTTAGATTTCTCCTTCTACCGGCCATTTCCATCAACATCATCCCAAAACTATAAACATCGGCTTTATAAGAAATGCCACCAATGTCTTTATAGAATAGCTCAGGAGCCATATAACCCAAAGTTCCTCTTATTGTAGTCAATGATACTATACCACGACTGGTGGGATAAAGTCTCGCAAGTCCAAAGTCAGAAATTTTTGGAGTGAAACTTTGGTCGAGGAGAATGTTGTGTGGCTTGATATCAAAATGTAAAATTTGCATATCACATCCCCAATGTAGATACTCTAACCCTCTAGCAATGCCAAGAGAGATCTCATACATTTTCTTATAATCAAGAGGATCATCACCATCCTTATTCGAAATGTGTTTATCCAAAGAGCCATTCGACATGAAATCATAGACTAGAGCTTGTTTGGAGTAATCAAAGCAAAAACCAACAAGTTGCACCACATTAACATGGTGGATCCTTCCAATTGTGGCCACTTCACTTATAAAATCTTGGCCATTAGATTCTGGTTTGTTCAAAATCTTAACCGCAACTTCATTACCACTTCTAAGGATTCCTCTATACACAGAACCATATCCCCCCTCACCTAACTTGCATTTGAAGTTTTTTGTAATCTTCTTAATATCTGAGTAAGAGTACCTTATGGGGAAAAGTTGTTGTGAACTTGTAGGAATTCTTCAATGTTTGCGTCGATCGCTTGGTGCCTTCTTATCCACTTATAGATCAAAAGTATCAACACACATGGAGCTCCAAGTATGAATTTTGCTGCAACGTAATTGGCTGCATAGAATTTGTCCATAGATTAGCGTAGTGCAATAAAAGAATTTTAAACGTAATTTTTTTTTTTTTAATCAGAGTGGTGCTTGAGATCTTCATAGTTGTGAGGAGAAAAGGGCTAGGAAGTCATACCCAAGACAAAGGTGAGGCTCTGACCCACATATGTTGCATAATATTGCCTGGCCCACCTAGCATAACCTAAGGTGACGGAAAATGACTAAATTAGAATCCACGATCAATCGATGACGAATTAAATCTATCATTTTAGCATTTAATCATAAGAATGATTTATTCTCCTAGATAGGTGCTCAGATCGCGGTTGATTCTATTCACTCGGGTAATCCATGTGATCGTAGCATGATATTTTCTCTCAAAAAAACACAATTTTGCTTTTTGTTCCCTCAAGACTTACCAAATGATTCACGAGTTCACATCTCACTGCGGCATAGTTCTAATTTACAAACATTATCCAAGACGCGTGCAATTTATCACCCGCATAAGAATAACAGCCGTGCAAGGGACACGAGCAACTATTAAATCAGCCATTTTTGCCCAAACAAATATAAAGTAATAGTGTCAAATCCAGAAAAAAGGTCCCTAATTGTAAAATTAAAAAGAGCATTGCATGCCGAATCTACCAAGAAATCTTATTAAACTTTTCAACTTAAGTGATGTGGAAATTTTCGGTTGTATTTTTAGAGAAACTAGTCTCTCAATGTGTGGACTGTATTAAAAACACCAAACTAAAACTTGCCACATCACTTGGTAAATAAAATTTGGTAATATCTCTTAGTAAAGCTAGGATTTAAGAAAAGGAGGAGAAAGAAAGAAAGAACACCTTTAAGGGAAAGTCCCTTACGGAACCCATAGAAACCGCAATCCCCCACTCGGTATCTGAAACTTAAGTAGAGACAATGAAAAGTTCTTGCTGGGATAAAGTTGACCACATAGTAGCTCGAATAGGAGAGATTGAATCCCTCGGCCATCTTGTTGTGGAGGTCCTTGTATGGTAAGCTCCCATACTGATCCCCTTCTCGCCCCGAGATTTGACTCGATGTGAATGCCATCATGGTTATGGTGCAAGAATCCTTGATGTCCCGTACTCGTAGATCAAACCCATGTATAGCGTATGAGTACGCCTTCATTTGGGAAAAATAAGGAGGCGTCTCAGCAGAGAATGCTCCATCAATACATGGTTTGGTATCGACATATGAAGTAGAAGCAACAGGTTGGGAACACTTCACGAAGGCCACCGCAGCATGTCCACCATAGTATGGATGATGAACACTCAAATTGGAGTTCGCCAATGAGTAACGAGGAAGGGATGAGCAATTACCCTTTTGCAGTCCATCATCAACCATCGTGATATAACCGTCGTATACATATGGGTTAGTATAGGAACCGTAATGGATCGACTTCACATAATATCGGCCATTATAAAGATTTAGAATAGTGCGATTACTTTCGCAAGCTAGCTCATACCGAGGGTTGCCGCAATCTTTTGGATCATCTTTCAATCGAAAAGGATGACTTATATTACGTACCTCACCACAAGATGAAGGGGTGCACAATTGATTGTTCTTCACACCGTAGCTTTTCCCTAACTGTAGCAGAAAATGCGATATGAGAAGTAAAACACGAAGCATAAATATGGAGTTGGGAGAAATAATCATCTCTTTATCGTTTGGTCTGATGCAATGGAAGTTTTAGCTCATTTGGTAATGCGAGGGAGGCTTAATAAAAGTTGTCGGTCATTGAAACCTCCAAGTCAACCCTAAAACGAAGTCTAGCGACGAAAAACTTAAAAAGTATGGACCACCGTGGAATTAGTGATGGATAGCTTTCACATTCATTAGGGAGGGAACTTCACTGCATTTTCCGGATATGATTTTTCTTGATAAATTAATTCTCTCTAGGAATTTATTTTAGTATCGTAAAAAAGAACCTGTTCTAATGTTTTGTACCCTAAACTCATTCAAAATCCTTTCAAATGAGGCATCTGCACTCTTTTTAATTTGCAAGGCCAATATTTCATAAGCGTCGCTCCATTAAATTTTGAAGACGAACGATGTATAAGGTTTTTCATTTTTGAGTAAAAACAAAATTAGTAACCAAGAAAGAGGATGATGTTAATTAACGGGTAAATAGATTTTAACTTGTATAATGTCACTTTTGGCAAAAATAGAAAGAAAATAAGGAGCGGGCGCTTCTTGCTCATGGACAATGTGGAACTTTATGAATGAAAGAAAGCAATATGGTAAATTCTCAACTAGCAATGGGACCGACACACCTCGATTAGAAACTCACTTGCTTTGTCGTGGATTGACACACGCAAGAATTATAGACACAACATTTGAATTAACAAAAATAATGCCATGTTCACTATGCTTAATTATTAAAATCACTCTCTTGTAATTGTGCTAGATTTATGAATAAGACCATAACCTATTTTCCATAAATTGAACCACTTAATGAATGAACAGATCGATCTCAACGGAAAGGGCGATACAATAATTTCTCAGCTAACGATCAATCGACATGAGTTGCGATTAGAAATTCACTTGCTTCATTGTTGCCTGACATGCCCAAAGTGTCACGCCCCGATCCTCGAGAGCGTGCCCATCCCTCGGTAGTCGATTAAATAGCAATGTCCCAGAACGCATCGCCGACCCATTCATTTTAATGCGCATGCGGAAGCGAATAAATAAATCCCTAGACAACAACAAGATGGGATAGAAAAGCAGGGCCACAAATTTGTCTTCAAACCATGACACACTTATATACACATATCAAACTAAGTCATATACAATATTAGTCGACATATACAACGCTTGCAAAAAGGGTGGAAAAGCTATA
Organism: Eucalyptus coolabah; assembly: GCA_014182585.1. NCBI lineage: Eukaryota > Viridiplantae > Streptophyta > Magnoliopsida > Myrtales > Myrtaceae > Eucalyptus > Eucalyptus coolabah. The sequence goes on from CM024624.1 coordinate 47,682,672, forward strand.
GATCCTCTAAGCATTCGAGTCTTCGATTAAATACTCCGGGGACCTTGGATCCGACAGACTCGAGTCCACCACTAAACCACCAGGAGGGTTTGCCGTATCTTTTCCAAAAGCAGCCTCCAGCACCGACATAAGGACCTATGATTCCAGTATGGGACCTTCTCTTTGTCCATTCCGCTCATGGTGATACCATAATCTGTATTGATGGGGTACCTTATGAGGTAGACCCACATCAACCCAAACCACGGACTACACGAGTTCATAGACCCATCCCCTTGGGTTCCCATGAAGCGAAATATAAGATACCTGCTCGGTGACCTTCTTCGGCTGGCCAAAATGCTCGGGAAGAGCTGCCATCTAAGGACCTGAAAATGTTATCCCACAATGGGGTGAGACAACGTCTCAACAAGTTCACCCCTAAGTCCCGACTAGGAAGAAAATACACCCAAAGGTTATCTAGTCATGCACAAGATAGAGGACTTACATTTGCCTCAGTCCCTTCCTGCAAGTCAGTATGATTCAACCACTCATCCAATCCTTTCAACTCAAATCAAATCATTCAACCCAAATCACTACTATCTATCAATCAATACTATCTATCAAGTTGTTTCCTTGAAACGAACACTGCTCACCTAAGCTGATATAAACGAATGCTCACCTGAGCTAATAATGATAGAAATTATAGCTCACCGAAGCTGATATATGCTCACCGAAGTTGATTTATGCTCACCGAAGCTAATTTATGCCCCAATAAAATAATCATGTGTGGGTACGCAGTAGGCCTCACCAAAAAGATAATATCTTTATTTTATAAAATCCCACTAATTATATAGTCAATAAAAACACTTTTGGCGTTGTAAACCAATGCCCGATAATTTTCTAATTAAATATTGAAATTATTAAATTTTGTGATAAATACCCAAAATTACAATCAACGCATAAATTGTACAAATTATCATCTAGATAAATAAACCAACCACATCATTGCGATAAGCACAAAATTCCAATCACCGGCTATCCCAGTCTAATCTCAGGAAAATAATAATTAATTAGATAATTACCAAAATTAATTAATAAATACTAATAAATGCAACTTAGGCTGGAAAAGTTTAATTAAATACCGAAATGGGCCCGGAAAATTTCCGAACCTATCTAGATAAATACTACAGCTTATCTAGTCTCTAATTACACTACTTTAACCACCTAACATGCGTAAACGAATAATTAAATTGCTAATCCATTCTAACTAACCACATAATCCATACTTAATCTAAGCTAATCAACCCTTAAGCATAATTAACTCCCTAAGCAGAGATTAGTGAGTAAACTCACCGGTTTTGAATTCCAATGAGTTCACGAGGACTGTGAGGTGGAGATAATCAATAAACTCTGAAGCAGGGGCACCTTTCGAGGCCTAGAAGTGGTCCAAAGCGAGCCAAATAGTGTACGGTTGATCTAGGGGCTTCGGTTCTATTGCTGGGCCGAAGGAGCTACTTCGAAGGCCGGTTGGGCTAAAAACGGCCAAGGAGGAGGACCAACAGCTTGAATGGGTAGGCAGGGATGACGGCGAGGCTTCCGATGACCTCCACAACGGCTAGGGGATGCGGGGGACGGAGGCTGGGCGTGATAGGAGGTGAGACAATGCGGCTGGACTCCCGGACAGCGGGCGGCGCACGCGGGCTTGCGGCTAAGTGCGTGACGGTAATGATGGTGTTCCGGGGCTTCAACAGGCTGCTTGACGACTAGGGGGAAGCTACTAGTCAACTTCTCTGGTTCTTGGAGGCTTCAAGCTTGCTGGAAAGGGGAAAGTGGCCGGCTAAGGGAGGAAGAAGGGCTAAAGACTTGGAGGTGGCCACCTTGGCCTTCCATTCTATCCTCTTGTCCCCTTGCAAAGGTCCCACCTTGTTGGTTGGCTTCCTCATCAATTTTTCCAAACCATTAGCTTGCTTAGGAAGTCTTGGAGATGGTCCAAAAGGTCATGGATCAAGGGGCTACGAATTTTGGACATAAATTCCCAAATCCTCTTCAATCCTCACTTGAATTGATTCAATTTGGCTCCCAAAAATTCCACCAAGGTGCCTACAATCAAATTGACATTTTTCCATGCAAATATAACCAACTTACGTCCCAAAAGGCGATAAAAAATGGTCCTCTGAATTTTCCAGTCGAAAACGGCCTTATTTTGACTTTTCACCAAAAATCTCGGTTTGCAAAAAAATCTTCGGAGGATGAATCGACGTTCCTAAAATGACTCGTGACATGACAGAACTTTCAATTTTTGAAATTTGATTCAAATTCGTGATTAATTTCAATCCGCGTGATTTTAGTGTGACCAAGCCTACCGGGTAGCTTTTATAAATTTTTGGTGCAAATGACCCGTGATCGATTTGTTTCGAGTCACAATGTACATCTTCGACACATTAGCGACTCTCATTTGTCGTGAATATCTCAAGGCTTCAAATACAGACACAGGGTATCAAAACGATAGAAAAATCGGCCTAGTGCCGATCGACGAGAATTTTGTGATCTGGTGGCATCACCCACACTTTGATCATCTATCTCGGTCGAAACGACCTATTTTTTATCTCTGATCGATTTTTAACTGGGCCGTAATGATCTCTGCAGATGAGCATGGTCGAGTAGTCGATCCTAGTCAAATTCTCAAGTCTATTGTATTAAAACCCTTAATGACTTCCACCGATAATCTAGTTATCTCATGAGCGATCAGCTTAGAGAATAGAACTATAGGCGCGCCGATGAAAGGCCCGATTTATTTAATTGAAAACAAAATTGAAATTTTAGGATGTCATACAAAGACTGTAGGTTTAATATTCGCATGCACAAAAATAAACCAATCACACTTATACGTTGAAATCGCACGATTATACCGTTCCGTTTTTAACCCTGGGATATAATACGGTATTAAAGCCATCATGGTTATAGTGCAAGAATCCTTGATGTTCCCTACTCAAAGATCAAACCTATGTACAGCATATGAGTACACCTTCAATTGGGAAACATTAGAGGGCATATCAAAAGGGAAATGCTCCCTTAATACATGGTACAATATTCACTTACGAAGTAGAAGCAACGAGCTATGAGCACTTCATTAAGAGCACCGGCTCAGCTAACGTACTGTATGGATCATGATCACTAGAGTTAGAGGGCGCCAATGAGTAACGAGGGAGGGATGAGCAATAACTTTTTTGCAGTCCATCCTCAACCACTGCGATTTCGCCTTTGAATAAATATTTGCTAAGATAGGAACAGTAGTAAATTTATTTTACATAATATTGGCCGACATATAGATATAGAACAGTGCGGTTATTTTTACAAGCTAGCTTATACTTAGGGAGGCCCTGTCTTTTTGGGTCACCTTTCAATTGAAAGGGAAAGTGTGTGCCACGGACCTCGCCGCCAGAAGAAGCGGATAATTCTTCTTCGCACTGTAGCAGAACATGCAATATGAGAAGCAAAACACGGAACATGCATATGAAGCTCCAAGACTTAATCGTCTCTCTATCGTTTGATCTCATGCAATCAAAGTATTAGCTAATTGGTAATGCGACAGAGGCTCGGTAGTATCAGTGAAAAGAAACCGGAGTCGTTGGTCGTACAAATATCCAAGTGTCTAGCGAAGAAACGGTGGGTATCACGGGAAATTGCAGCCCTTGCAGTTGAGGTGACAAAACATTGTCTTGGAATTATTTATAGATAGCTTTCACATTGATTAGAAAAGAAACTTCTTTGCAGTTTCCAGATTGACTTTTCTTAGTACCACAAAAAAAAATATCAATTTGAATGTTTTGTACTCTAAAATGAATAAAAATCCTTTCAAGTGAGGCATACGGAGCTCCAAGACTTAATCATCTCTCTATCGTTTGATCTGATGCAATCAAAGTTTTAGCGAATTGGTAATGCAACGGAGGCTCGGTAATATGAATGAAAAGAGTCCGGAGTCATTGGTCGTACAAATATCCAAGTCAGCCGATACAACAAAGTCTACCGAAGAAAAGGTGGGTCTCACGGGAAATTGCAGCCCTTGCAGTCAAGGTGACAAAAAACAGTGCTGGAATTGTCGGTCATACAAATGTCCAAGTCAACCAATAAAGCAAAGTCTAGCGGAGAAAAATTGGGTATCACGTAGAAATTGCATCCCTTGCAATAAAGGTGACAAAACATTGTGTTGGAATTATTTATAGATAGCTTTCAGATTGATTAGAAAAGAAACTTCACTGCAGTTTCCAGATCGACTTTTCTTAGTACCGTTAAAAAAAAAAAGAATCAATTTGAATGTTTTGTACTCTAAAATGAATAAAAAAATCCTTTCAAGTGAGGCATACAGAGCTCCAAGACTTAATCGTCCCTCTATCGTTTGTTTCGATGCAATCAAAGTTTCAGCTAATTGGTAATGCGATGGAGGCTCAGTAATATGAATGAAAAGAGTCCAGAGTCATTGGTCGTACAAATATCCAAGTCGGCCGATACAACAAAGTCTAGCGAAGAAAAGGTGGGTATCACGGGAAATTGCAGCCCTTGCTGTCAAGGTGACAAAACACGGCGTTGGAATTGCCGGTCATACAAATGTCCAAGTCAGTCTAGCGGAGAAAAATTGAGTATCATGTAGAAATTGCATCCCTTGCAGTAAAGGTGACAAAACATTGTGTTGGAATTATTCATAGACAGCTTTCACATTGATTAGAAAAGTAACTTCTTTGCAGTTTCCAGATTGACTTTTCTTAGTACCATAAAAAAAAAAAAAAGAATCGATTTGAATGTTTTGTACTCTAAAATGAATAAAAAAATACTTTCAAGTGAGGCATACGGAGTACCAAGACTTAATCGTCTCTCTATCATTTGATCTGATGCAATCAAAGTTTTAGCTAATTGGTAATGCGACGGAGGCTCAGTAATATGAATGAAAAGAGTCCGGAGTCATTGGTCGTACAAATATCCAAGTCAGCAAATACAACAAAGTCTAGCGAAGAAAAGGTAGGTATCACGGGAAATTGCAGCCCTTGCAGTCAAGGTGACAAAAAACAGCGTTGGAATTGTCGGTCATACAAATGTCCAAGTCAACCAATAAAGCAAAGTCTAGCGGAGAAAAATTGGGTATCATGTAGAAATTGCATCCCTTGCAGTAAAGGTGACAAAACATTGTGTTGGAATTATTCATAGAGAGCTTTCACATTGATTAGAAAAGTACCTTCTTTGTAGTTTCCAGATTGACTTTTCTTAGTACCATAAAAAGAAAAACAAAAGAATCGATTTGAATGTTTTGTACTTTAAAATGAATAAAAAAATCCTTTCAAGTGAGGCATACAGAGCTCCAAGACTTAATCGTCTCTCTATCGTTTGATCTCATGCAATCAAAGTATTAGCTAATTGGTAATGCGACAGAGGCTCGGTAGTATCGGTGAAAAGAAACCGGAGTCGTTGGCCGTAAAAATATCCAAGTGTCTAGCGAAGAAAGGGTGGGTATCACGGGAAATTGCAGCCCTTGCAGTTGAGGTGACAAAACATTGTCTTGGAATTATTTATAGATAGCTTTCACATTGATTAGAAAAGAAACTTCTTTGCAGTTTCCACATTGACTTTTCTTAGTACCATTAAAAAAAAAGTATCAATTTGAATGTTTTGTACTCTAAAATGAATAAAAAATCCTTTCAAGTGAGGCATACGGAGCTCCAAGACTTAATCATCTCTCTATCGTTTGATCTGATGCAATCAAAGTTTTAGCGAATTGGTAATGCAACGGAGGCTCGGTAATATGAATGAAAAGAGTCCGGAGTCATTGGTCGTACAAATATCCAAGTCAGCCGATACAACAAAGTCTACCGAAGAAAAGGTGGGTCTCACGGGAAATTGCAGCCCTTGCAGTCAAGGTGACAAAAAATAGTGCTGGAGTTGTCGGTCATACAAATGTCCAAGTCAACCAATAAACCAAAGTCTAGCGGAGAAAAATTGGGTATCATGTAGAAATTGCATCCCTTGTAATAAAGGTGACAAAACATTGTGTTGGAATTATTTATAGATAGCTTTTACATTGATTAGAAAAGAAACTTCATTGCAGTTTCCAGATTGACTTTTCTTAGTACCATTAAAAAAAAAAAAAAAGAATCAATTTGAATGTTTTGTACTCTAAAATGAATAAAAAATCTTTTCAAGTGAGGCATACGGAGCTCCAAGACTTAATCGTCTCTTTATCATTTAATCCGATGCAATCAAAGTTTTAGCTAATTGGTAATGCAACGGAGGCTCAGTAATATGAATGAAAAGAGTCCGCAGTCATTAGTCGTACAAATATCCAAGTCAGCCGATACAACAAAGTCTACCGAAGAAAAGGGGGGTATCACGGGAAATTACAGCTCTTGCAGTCAATGTGACAAAAAACAATGTTCGAATTCTCGGTCATACAAATGTCCAAGTCAACCAATAAAGCAAAGTTTAGCGAAGAAAAATTAGGTCCCATGTAGAAATTGCATCCCTTGCAGTAAAGGTGACAAAACATTGTATTGGAATTATTTATAGATAGCTTTCACATTGATTAGAAAAGAAACTTCTTTGTAGTTTCCAGATTGACTTTTCTTAGTACCATAAAAAAAAAAAAAAAAAAGTATCAATTTGAATGTTTTGTACTCTAAAATGAATAAAAAATCCTTTCAAGTGAGGCATACGGAGCTCCAAGACTTAATCATCTCTCTATCGTTTGATCTGATGCAATCAAAGTTTTTGCTAATTGGTAATGCAACGGAGGCTCGGTAATATGAATGAAAAGAGTCCGGAGTCAATGGTCGTACAAATATCCAACTCAGCCGATACAACAAAGTCTACCGAGGAAAAGGTGGGTCTCACGGGAAATTGCAGCCCTTGCAGTCAAGGTGACAAAAAAACGTGCTGGAGTTGTCGGTCATGCAAATGTCCAAGTCAACCAATAAAGCAAAGTCTAGCGGAGAAAAATTGGGTATCATGTAGAAATTGCATCCCTTGCAATAAAGGTGACAAAACATTGTGTTGGAATTATTTATAGATAGCTTTGACATTTATTAGAAAAGAAACTTCATTGCAGTTTCCAGATTGACTTTTCTTAGTACCATTAAAAAAAAAAAAATCAATTTGAATGTTTTGTACTCTAAAATGAATAAAAAATCTTTTCAAGTGAGGCATACAGAGCTCCAAGACTTAATCGTCTCTTTATCATTTAATCCGATGCAATCAAAGTTTTAGCTAATTGATAATGCGACGGAGGCTCAGTAATATGAATGAAAAGGGTCCGCAGTCATTAGTCGTACACATATCCAAGTCAGCCGATACAACAAAGTCTACCGAAGAAAAGGGGGGTATCACGGGAAATTACAGCTCTTGCAGTCAATGTGACAAAAAACAATGTTCGAATTCTCGGTCACACAAATGTCCAAGTCAGCCAATAAAGCAAAGTCTAGCGAAGAAAAATTAGCTCTCATGTAGAAATTGCATCCCTTGCAGTAAAGGTGACAAAACATTGTATTGGAATTATTTATAGATAGCTTTCACATTGATTAGAAAGGAAACTTCTTTGTAGTTTCCAGATTGACTTTTCTTAGTACCATAAAAAAAAAAAAAAAATCGATTTGATCGTTTTGTACTCTAAAATGAATGAAAAATCCTTTCAAGTGAGGCATACAGAGCTCCAAGACTTAATCGTCTCTCTATCGTTTGATATGATGCAATAAAAGTTTTAGCTAATTGGTAATGCGACGGAGGCTCAGTAATATGAATGAAAAGAGTCTGGAGTCATTGGTCGTACAAATATCCAAGGCAGCCGATACCACAAAGTCTAGCGAAGAAAAGGTGGGTATCACGGGAAATTGCAGCCCTTGCAGTCAAGGTGACAAAAACAGCGTTGGAATTGCCGGCCATACAAATGTCCAATTCAGTCTAGCGGAGAAAAATTGGGTATCATGTAGAAATTGCATCCCTTGCAACAAAGGTGACAAAACATTGTGTTGGAATTACTTATAGATAGCTTTCACATTGATTAAAAAAACTTCTTTGCAATTTCCAGATTGACTTTTCTTAGTATCATAAAAAAAAAAAAAAAGAATCGATTTGAATGTTTTGTACTCTAAAATGAATAAAAAAATCCTTTCAAGTGAGGCATACGGAGTTCCAAGACTTAATCGTCTCTATCATTTGATCTGATGTAATCAAAGTTTTAGCTAATTGGTAATGCGACGGAGGCTCAGTAATATGAATGAAAAGAGTCCGGAGTCATTGGTCGTACAAATATCCAAGTCAGCAAATACAACAAAGTCTAGTGAAGAAAAGTTAGGTATCACGGAAATTGCAGCCCTTGCAGTCAAGGTGACAAAAACAGCGTTGGAATTGTCGGTCATACAAATGTCCAAGTCAACCAATAAAGCAAAGTCTAGCGGAGAAAAATTGGGTATCATGTAGAAATTGCATCCCTTGCAGTAAAGGTGACAAAACATTGTGTTGGAATTATTCATAGATAGCATTCACATTGATTAGAAAAGTAACTTCTTTGAAGTTTCCAGATTGACTTTTATTAGTACCATAAAAAAAAAAAAAAAGAAGAAAGAATCGATTTGAATGTTTTGTCCTTCAAAATGAATAAAAAATCCTTTCAAGTGAGGCATACGGAGCTCCAAGACTTAATCGTCTCTCTATCGTTTGATCTCATGCAATCAAAGTATTAGCTAATTGGTAATGCGACAGAGGCTCGGTAGTATCAGTGAAAAGAAACCGCAGTCGTTGGTCGTACAAATATCCAAGTGTCTAGCGAAGAAAGGGTGGGTATCACGGGAAATTGCAGCCCTTGCAGTTGAGGTGACAAAACATTGTCTTGAAATTATTTATAGATAGCTTTCACATTGATTAGAAAAGAAACTTCTTTGCAGTTTCCAGATTGACTTTTCTTAGTACCATAAAAAAAAAAAAAGTATCAACTTGAATGTTTTGTACTCTAAAATGAATAAAAAATCCTTTCAAGTGAGGCATCCGGAGCTCCAAGACTTAATCATCTCTCTATCGTTTGATCTGATGCAATCAAAGTTTTAGCTAATTGGTAATGCAACGGATGCTCGGTAATATGAATGAAAAGAGTCCGGAGTTATTGGTCGTACAAATATCCAAGTCAGCCGGTACAACAAAGTCTACCGAAGAAAAGGTGGGTCTCACGGGAAATTGCAGCCCTTGCAGTCAAGGTGACCAAAAACAGTGCTGGAATTGTCGATCATACAAATGTCCAAGTCAACCAATAAAGCAAAGTCTAGCGGAGAAAAATTAGGTATCATGTAGAAATTGCATCCCTTGCAATAAACGTGAAAAAACATTGTGTTGGAATTATTTATAGATAGCTTTCACATTGATTATAAAAGAAACTTCATTACAGTTTCCAGATTGAGTTTTCTTAGTACCATTAAAAAAAAAAGAATCAATTTGAATGTTTTGTACTCTAAAATGAATAAAAAAATCTTTTCAAGTGAGGCATACGGAGCTCCAAGACTTAATCGTCTCTTTATCATTTGATCCGATGCAATCAAAGTTTTAGCTAATGGTAATGCGACGGAGGCTCAGTAATATGAATGAAGAGAGTCCAGAGTCATTAGTCGTACAAATATCCAAGTCAGCCGATACAACAAAGTCTACCGAAGACAAGGGGGTATCACGGGAAATTACAGCTCTTGCAGTCAATGTGACAAAAAACAATGTTCGAATTCTCGGTCATAGAAATGTCCAAGTCAACCAATAAAGCAAAGTCTAGCGAAGAAAAATTAGGTCTCATGTAGAAATTGCATCCCTTGCAGTAAAGGTGACAAAACATTGTGTTGGAATTATTCAGAGAGAGCTTTCACATTGATTAGAAAAGTAACTTCTTTGTAGTTTCCAGATTGACTTTTCTTAGTACCATAAAGACAAAAAAAAAAAAATCGATTTGAATGTTTTGTACTTTAATATGAATAAAAAATCCTTTCAAGTGAGGCATACAGAGCTCCAAGACTTAATCGTCTCTCTATAGCTTGATATGATGCAATCAAGGTATTAGCTAATTGGTAATGTCACAGAGGCTCGGTAGTATCAGTGAAAAGAAACCGGAGTCGTTGGCAGTAGAAAAACCAAGTGTCTAGCGAAGAAAGGGTGGGTATCACGGGAAATTGCAGCCCTTGCAGTTGAGGAGACAAAACATTGTCTTGGAATTATTTATAGACAGCTTTCACATTGATTAGAAAAGAAACTTCTTTGCAGTTTCCAGATTGACTTTTCTTAGTACCATAAAAAAAAAAAAAGTATCAATTTGAATGTTTTGTACTCTAAAATGAATAAAAAATCCTTTCAAGTGAGGCATACGGAGCTCCAACACTTAATCATCTCTCTATCGTTTGATCTGATGCAATCAAAATTTTAGCTAATTGGTAATGCAACGGAGGCTCGGTAATATGAATGAAAAGAGTTCGGAGTCATTGGTCGTACAAATATCCAAGTCAGCCGATACAACAAAGTCTACCGAAGAAAAGGTGGGTCTCACGGGAAATTGCAGCCCTTGCAGTCAAGGTGACAAAAACAGTGCTGGAGTTGTCGCTCATACAAATGTCCAAGTCAACCAATAAAGCAAGGTCTAGCGGAGAAAAATTGGGTATCATGTCGAAATTGCATCCCTTGCAATAAAGGTGACAAAACATTATGTTGGAATTATTTATAAATAGCTTTCACATTGATTAGAAAAGAAACTTCATTGCAGTTTCCAGATTGACTTTTCTTGGTACCATTAAAAAAAAAGAATCAATTTGAATGTTTTGTACTCTAAAATGAATAAAAAATCTTTTCAAGTGAGGCATATGGAGCTCCAAGACTTAATCGTCTCTTTATCATTTGATCCGATGCAATGAAAGTTTTAGCTAATTGGTAATGCGACTGAGGCTCAGTAATATGAATGAAAAGAGTCCGGAGTCATTAGTCGTACAAATATCCAAGTCAGCCGATACAACAAAGTCTACCGAAGAAAAGGGGGTATCACGGAAATTACAGCTCTTGCAGTCAATGTGACAAAAAACAATGTTCGAATTCTCGGTCATACAAATGTCCAAGTCAACCGATAAAGCAAAGTCCAGCGAAGAAAAATTAGGTCTCATGTAGAAATTGCATCCCTTGCAGTAAAGGTGACAAAACATTGTATTGGAATTAGTTATAGATAGCTTTCACATTGATTAGAAAAGAAACTTCTTTGTAGTTTCCCGATTGACTTTTCTTAGTACCATCAAAAAAAAAAAAAAAAAAGAATCGATTTGATTGTTTTGTACTCTAAAATGAATGAAAAATCCTTTCAAGTGAGGCATACAGAGCTCCAAGACTTAATCGTCTCTCTATCGTTTGATCTGATGCAATCCAAGTTTTAGCTAATTGGTAATGTGACGGAGGCTCAGTAATATGAGTGAAAAGAGTCCGGAGTCATTGGTCGTACAAATATCCAAGTCAGCCGATACAACAAAGTCTAGCGAAGAAAAGGTGGGATCACGGGAAATTGCAGCCCTTGCAGTCAAGGTGACAAAAAACAGTGTTGGAATTGTCGGTCATACAAATGTCCAAGTCAGTCTAGCGGAGAAAAATTGGGTATCATGTAGAAATTGCATCCCTTGCAACAAAGGTGACAAAACATTGTGTTGGAATTATTTATAGATAGCTTTCACATTAATTAGAAAAAAACTTCTTAGCAGTTTTCAGATTGACTTTTCTTAGTATCATAAAAAAAAAAAAAAAAAGGAATCGATTTGAATGTTTTGTACTCTAAAATGAATAAAAAAATCCTTTCAAGTGAGGCATACGGAGTTCCAAGACTTAATCGTCTCTTTATCATTTGATCCGATGCAATCAAAGTTTTAGCTAATTGGTAAAGCGACGGAGGCTCAGTAATATGAATGAAAAGAGTCCGGAGTCATTAGTCGTACAAATATCCAAGTCAGCCGATACAACAAAGTCTACCGAAGAAAAGGGGGTATCACGGGAAATTATAGCTCTTGCAGTCAATGTGACAGAAAACAATGTTCGAATTCTCGGTCATACAAATGTCCAAGTCAACCAATAAAGCAAAGTCTAGCGAAGAAAAATTAGGTCTCATGTAGAAATTGCATCCCTTGCAGTAAAGGTGACAAAACATTGTGTTGGAATTATTCATAGAGAGCTTTCACATTGATTAGAAAAGTAACTTCTTTGTAGTTTCCAGATTGACTTTTTTTAGTACCATAAAGAGAAAAAAAAAGAATCAATTTGAATGTTTTGTACTTTAATATGAATAAAAATCCTTTCAAGTGAGGCATACAGAGCTCCAAGACTTAATCGTCTCTCTATCGTTTGATCTGATGCAATCAAGGTATTAGCTAATTGGTAATGTGACCGAGGCTCGGTGGTATCAGTGAAAAGAAACCGGAGTCGTTGGCCGTAAGAATATCCAAGTGTCTAGCGAAGAAAGGGTGGGTATCACGGGAAATTGCAGCCCTTGCAGTTGAGGTGACAAAACATTGTCTTGGAATTATTTATAGATAGCTTTCACATTGATTAGAAAAGAAACTTCTTTGCAGTTTCCAGATTGACTTTTCTTAGTACCATAAAAAAAAAAGTATCAATTTGAATGTTTTGTACTCTAAAATGAATAAAAAATCCTTTCAAGTGAGGCATACGGAGCTCCAACACTTAATCATCTCTCTATCGTTTGATCTGATGCAATCAAAATTTTAGCTAATTGGTAATGCAACGGAGGCTCGGTAATATGAATGAAAGAGTCCGGAGTCATTGGTCGTACAAATATCCAAGTCAGCCGATACAATAAAGTCTACCGAAGAAAAGGTGGGTCTCACGGGAAATTGCAGCCCTTGCAGTCAAGGTGACAAGAAACAGCGTTGGAATTGTCGGTCATACAAATGTCCAAGTCAACCAATAAGCAATGTCTAGCGGAGAAAAATTGGGTATCATGTAGAAATTGCGTCCCTTGCAGTAAAGGTGACAAAACATTGTGTTGGAATTATTCATAGATAGCTTTCACATTGATTAGAAAGGTAACTTCTTTGTAGTTTCCAGATTGACTTTTCTTAGTACCGTAAAAAAAAAAAAAGAATCAATTTGAATGTTTTGTACTTTAAAATGAATAAAAAATCCTTTCAAGTGAGGCATACGGAGCTCCAAGACTTAATCGTCTCTCTATCGTTTGATCTGATGCAATCAAAGTTTTAGCTAATTGGTAATGCGACGGAGGCTCAGTAATATGAATGAAAAGAGTCCGGAGTCATTGGTCGTACAAATATCCAAGTCAGCCGATCCAACAAAGTCTACCGAAGAAAAGGTGGGTATCATGGGAAATTGCAGCCCTTGTAGTCAAGGTGACAAAAAACAGTGTTGGAATTGTCGGTCATACAAATGTCCAAGTCAACTAATAAAGCAAAGTCTAGCGGAGAAAAATTGGGTATCATGTAGAAATTGCATCCCTTGCAGTAAATGTGACAAAACATTGTGTTGGAATTATTTGTAGATAGCTTTCACATTGATTAGAGAATACACTTCTTTGTAGTTTCCAGATTGACTTTTCTTAGTACCATAAAAAAAGAATCGATATGAATGTTTTGTACTCTAAAATGAATCAAAAATCCTTTCAAGTGAGGCATACGGAGCTCCAAGACTTAACCGTCTCTCTATCGTTTGATCTGATGCAGTCAAAGTTTTAGCTAATTGGTAATGCGACGAAGGCTCAGTTATATGAATGAAAAAAGTCCGAAGTCATTGGTCGTACAAATATCCAAGTTAGCCGATACAACAAAGTCTACTGAAGAAAAGGTGGGTATCACGGGAAATTGCAGCCCTTGCAGTCAAGGTGACAAAAAACAGTGTTGGAATTGTCGGTCATACAAATGTCCAAGTCAACTAATAAAGCAAAGTCTAGCGGAGAAAAATTGGATATCATGTAGATTATCATCGAGTTCTAATAGGTTATTGTTATAGATTACCATGGGTTCCCGATAGTTATCGTGACAGGCCAGTCTAATATTTGATAAGTTATTGTAATATGAAAAGCTGGTACATGATAAGCTATCATGTTATGATGTGTTGAAATGTGTTAAATTATTATGATTTGTGATACTAATATGTAATAAGTTATCGTAATAATGTTTACTAAAATGCAATAAGATATTTTATCTTAACTTAGATGAATGTTTCCTGTGCCATGAATTCTAAATTGATTGGTGCATTGTTGGATGCTAGCTTTGGATATGGCATTTGCCCATGTAATCCTTAGAATAGAATAGGAAAATGCTTATAGCATTCAATAGTTGCAACTAATAGGTATGTATGCAAGAAGTTGAACAATAAGGTTATCGAAGTTGTGTGTTACTACAATGCACTATTTTATGAAATGGAAAGCATGATTACTTTCACAGATGCACGACAAGGGTGTGATCACATAGTATGGCAACATGACATGGGCAAATGCAAATGTTATTGCACATTGTATGAGCATCACGCACACCTACATCAGATAATGGAAAAGATAAGAAGAGCTTGAGTCATGGTATGCATGTGACATCCTCAATCCAACCCCAATTTTCGGAATAGAATTACAATAGTGGCAAATCTTCAAAGCATGATTGAAATGGGGATCGATAGGTCACGGAAATGCCGATAAGGCCACTTTGGGGCAAAAACTCGAATTTTCATCGATGGGACGTAAAAATTAGGAAAGGTGGAAATGGGCCACGATGAGGACCGATGGGGCCAAGCCCACAAGTGGGCCCAATGAGCCCTTGGACCCATGAAGGACGTCCCAATGGGCCCGAGCCTAAGGTGTGCAGCCCAATGGGCCTCACGCCCAAGATGGGCAGCCCAAAGGAGCCCATGGGTCACCCAATCCTTTTTTGGTCTTTTCAAGTCCCTCATTAATGCCCATGTGCGTGAACAGTACCCAAGGTTTGTGAAATTACCATTTTGCCCTTTTGCCTAATAAAAGAAGAAATGGGCACCAAATGAGGAGAGGAGAGAGAAGATGATGGCATACATAGCCTACCTTACCTAGCTAAGACTAGCTATCTTATTTTCTAGCCTAGGCATGATGAGTTCATTTAATGTGCATTAAATGGCATTAACGGAACATGGGGAGGAAATAAAGCAAGAAGCAATCTTGGCCCTCCAATGGCCTTGACTTGTGCAGCAATCTTTCTCCTTCTCCCTTAGCTCATTCAACCACCCATTCTCTCTCTCTCTCTCTCTCTCTCTCTCTCCAGTTCCTTGCACCAGTTGAACCCTCTTATCCTCACCATCCCTCATCTCACGTCTATATCCCTCTCTTTTCCTCTTGTTTGGAGCCAAGGTGAACCACCGGAAGCCATACGCCCTTACCATTGCTATGGCTAAACCGCTGTCCTCACCACTTTACACCACTGTCCCTTGGCTGTTTTGGCGTTATCGTGGGCTACCAAGCACCGATCAACCACCATCAAGCCTCGCCAAGCCTTATCATGAGCTATGCCGTTGGCCCTAGCCTTGCTGTGATCTGTTTAGAAGGTGACGAGCCACCGCCGAGCACCACAGCAGCCATCCAACCCTTGTCGCACCTTCACCGTCACTTGCCAAGCTTAGAATCGGGAGTGAGTGGCTTTCTAGCCCTTTAATATAGTTGTTATTACATTTTGGAGTTAGTTTTAGGCTAGTTAAGGTTAAATGATGCTTTGCATGATAAGTGATCATAGGGTTTCGATAGGTTATCATGCTTTGTCAATAGGTTATCGGGATAGGATATCATGTGTTTACAAGTGTATAGATAGGGGACTGTGTGTAGGATATGGCTTGCCTTTCATCATCCTAATGTGCCTCATCAAGCATGTTCGATCAATCTTGTATTCTTCACTTAGCTGTCTATTTTGATAATCCTCAATGGAATCAGTGATTTAGACACACAAAATCACCATACAAAATCCATTTGGAATATGTGTGCAGCATTTTAAATATGATGGAGTTTGTGCTCTCAAAACAAATGAATGGTTTTTACTCAAGAAGCCTTATTAACAGCTTTATAGGGGCTTATTTAACAAAATTTGTATTTACAAATATGTTAAATTTTAAACATGAAGAGTTATTCACAAATGGGTGTTGATGAATTGTCCCTATTGAATAGGGAGACACAAGAATGATCAGCCGGGATTGGGAATCTAATTGGGCATCTCTACTTTTTGCCCCTACGAAGAGAATAGGCAAAAATAGATCATTTAGTAAGGCCAAAATCAAACGTGAGTTGAGCCATGAAGGATTTCTATCATTTGCTTTGGTGATACTTGAGACGCCATTTTTGCTTAGGAGAGTTTATTAGAGTCCGACATGTCTCTCTTTGATTTGTTATCCATATCTTTAACAGCCGAGTGATCCTGCAATAGACAAGAGGGAACTTGTTAATCATGAACTCACTCAAGAGTTCGACAACTGAGAGCGATACAACATTACGTTTCATTGGTTTGCAAATGATTGGATAGACATGAGGCACGAGGAGGATATGAAGTCCTATGCTTTTCACTTCATTAGGTCACCTACTCTCTCGTAATTTGCAGGCGCAAGAGAAGCAAATTTTTTTTTAATTAGTTTTTACACATGGCAACTAGTGGCCGGTCTCGAGGCTCAAACCTTGGTCACATCTAGACCACTTCATCCCCTGTACCACTAGGCTAAGGCGTCGGTGGGGTCCTAGGGTGTTTCTTTTTCATTTGATCGAACCGGGTTCTGGACAACACGTCCTTTCATACCAAGTTAGGTAAATCGATATAGGTCACTTCATTTGCCCAAATTAACCATTAAGCTTGGTTCTTGAATCCCAATGCTTCATGTCAATAGAGAATATGTGAAAAGTGAGTTCAAAGAGTGGGAGTATTGGAAACAATACCAAATCACCCTTCCCTAGAGTTTGTATTTGCTGATAGCTTTTTGTCTTGACACATTTCAACGTCTCTTTTGATTGGCCCTCCTCATTTGTAGCCCTATATACATGATTGATGATCTGCAATGCCTTCCTTCGTGGAATTTTTCTTCTGTCTTTGATGCTATGAACATTAGCAGCATTGGGCAAAGTCATGTGCCTCAAGCTTCCATGGAACGTTTGTCTCAACTGTTTCGATTTTCTCCCTATTGATTGTAGTCAATTCAAAGGAACAGGAGAAATTTCTTCCTTGTGCTTATTGGCTTGTCAAAGCCGAAAATCCCATTGATGAAACCACGGCCTTTAGTTGCTCGGGCGCATTGTGGGAAAAAGATATTGCTTCAGCTTGAGAAGGAGTTGGTCGGGAGCAAGGTGAGGTGCACAGAGCCATTGAGGATGGCTCGCCAAATGGGAAGGCCTTTTGAAACGGGATGATCCTTTCGTTTGCCCTTGCTTTCTTGGAATGGTGTCTTTGAATTTGGCAAATTCATATGATGTGTTAGCTTCAAATGCCCTTTGTCACGCTAAGTCAAAGGCAATGATATTCTCGAGACACGAAGTGTCACGCCCCAAACCTTGAGCGCGTGCACATCCCTTGGTGGTCGATAAAATTGCAACATTCCCAGAACCTGTCACCGACCCAATCGATTATGCACATGCGAAAGCGAATTAACTAATCCCCTAACAACGACAAATATGTAATAGAAAAGCAGGACAATCAATAACTCGAAACACACTTTTATAAACACACCAGGTTTATACATTGAAGTCTATAAACAAAAGTGACTACCGAGCTAACCCTACCCGGACCTGTCAACTTGGGGTCCGAATCTATCATGACACCGTCCGATGGGTAAGCTACCCCCTCGCCCTCAACAAAGGTACGTTGAAACCCCGAAGAGAATCTTCCTATACCCCGTTAGGCCCATGATGAGAAATCGATGAGGTACCAACTATGGTAGGCCCTCATCAACCAAGATAGTGGTCAAGATGAGCTCATGGAGCCAAGGACTCCTAGGGTCAGGAACGTCGGTACTCTACTCGCTATACCCCTTTGGCTCTCCAAAACAAACTAGACGGGCCTCCATCTAAGGACCTATTAAAAGTTAAACCATGACAGGGTGAGAAAATGTCTTAGGGAGTTCACGCTTTAAACCCCGATTAGGAATGAAATACGCCTAGAGGCGACCTATACACGAAACCAACGAGACTCACCTCACCTCATTCCCTCTTGCACATTAGTATAGTTCATATGACACATATGTTCAATAATAACACTTAACAATTGGAACGCCTCAATTCACATCTCAATCAATCACGGGGGTATGATTATAAGGCAAAATCGTTATGACACGTCCCATTTCGTGCCACACAATTTTGTCCCATAATCAGCACGGTTATATCTCACTCGGACATGCGTTCCAATTAATTATGGCCCCACGGGCATGGTCTACTCGCCACTCGGTGGTCTTCCGGCGTAACTAGGCATTGTCTCGCCCCATCGAGCACGGCATGTCTATCCGTCGACAGCATTCCCGAAGGAGCATCGGTCAAGCTTCTACCACGGGAGGTGGATCCCCACGCTAGTGCCCCCGGTTTACGTCGCCGACCGCCGGGCCGTACGGCAGCTTCCCAAGTCATAAAAAAAAAAAAAAAAATTTTTGGCGTCAAAAACCGACACCCGGTAAATTTCTAGATCAAAAACCAAAAATCCATAATTTTGGAATAATAATCCAAAAATCAACAATCATCGCTCAATTGCACAATCTAACAATCAATTGCACAAACATTACACCACAACAATTAGCACGAAATTCTTACGACTGGCTATCCCGGTATAATTTCAGAAAATAATAAATAATCAAATAAATTACAAAATTAATTATGGCCCCACGGGCACGGCCTACTCGACGTTCGGTGGTCTTCCGGCGTAACCGGGCATCGTCTAAGCATGGCATCATCGGTTCGACCTCTACCGCGATTCCGCATATGTTGAACTGGGGCATTCCATATAGGAGCAATGCCCACTTGACGCACATCGAGGGATGGGTTCACATACCAGTCACACGACCATCCAATCTCGACCAAGGACATCATGCATTGCACTCAAATGCCTCAATTAAAATAATGGGATTGGCCTATTTTCTTCGTCTTAAAAACACCAAGTAAAATAATCGTGTGTGGGTACACAGTTAGCTTGAGCTAGAAAAAGTGATACTTTCTCTTTTAAAAATCCCACTATTTGATATAGTACTTCAAAACATTTTTGGCGTCAAACCCACTCCACAGTGGATGAGTTGGTTCACGCCTTGCCCCCTCATCCAGGAGGAGAGAGGTTCGAAACTTCTCGCCCCCATTGCGGGACTTAAGTGGGGTGCCATGGGAGGTGGGTCCCCGCGTTAGTGCCCACCGAGTTTATGTCGTCGGCTACCGACCGTACGACAATTCCCAGGTCATAAAAAAAAAAACAAAAAAAAAACATTTTTGGCGTCAAAAACCGACACCCTATTTTCGATCAAAAACCAAAAATCCATAATTTTGGAATAATAATCCAAAAATCAACAATCATCACTCAATTGCATAATCTAACAATCAATTGCACAAACCGATTACACCATGACAATCGCACGAAATTCTAACGACCCGCTATTTCATAATTTCCGAAATATAATAAATAATTAAATAAATGCAAAATAATTAAATAAATGACTAATTAAGCTAAATACACTAATCTAACCGCCTAATCGGACCTAAATAAATAATGCACTAAGCTAAATAAATCCTATAATCTAATTAACCCCTAGCTAAACTAATCTAACCACCTAATTATCCTAATTAACTAACTAAATCACTAATTACTCTATTCTAACCACCTAATCCAAGCTTAGGCTAAGTTAATCTTCTACTAAGCATAATTAACCCCTTAAGCAATGTTTAGCAAGTAAACTCACCGGATTAGCGAGCCGGTGAGTTCACAACGACGGCGACGCGGAGGCGAGTGAAACACGGGCCTACAGCGACACCCCACGAGGCTTGGAAGGGCTCGGAAACGGGCCACAAAGCTCACAGCCCAAGTTGTGAGTTTAGCTCTGCTTGCTAGCTGAGGGAGCTAGTCGAGCGGCCCAACTATTGCGAGAAAGGCAAGGCGGAACTAGGCGAAGCTGCAGGGGCCAACGGCAGTGGCTCATGCGACTGGAACAGCAGACGGCGGCTTGGGGACACGATGAGAGGCCAAGTGGACGGTGAGCAGGTGCGGAATGGGAGGCCTAGACGCACGGTGTAGTGGCTGGCTCGGCGGATTACCAGGACGATGTGCGGTAATCGTCGGGCGTGCGGGGAGCTCAAGCGTGTGACAGAAGGGTTGGTTGGCTCTCCGGTTTGTTGGCTGATTTTCTTCTTTAAATTCAGCAACAAAGGAGAAGAAAAATTGAGGCAGAAGATGAAGTGGCTGCAGCTGGCTTAAGGGGGACAATTGGCCTCAAAAGTCTTCAACAAATATCCTAGCTCCTCATCACAAGGCCTCCAAAGTCTACAGCCCTATCCTAAGCCAATTTCCCTTCACAAACTTCCCCAACAAGCCACAAAACGTGCTGAAATGTTGCAAGCCCCCATGGCTATGAATTTCAAGCATTCCTCTTCAATTTCAATTCAATTCCATTCCAATTGACCTTAAATTGATGGCCAAAATGCCAAGGAGGAAGTCCATTCCATAATTTTCCTCACCAATTGATCCAACTTGACGGCCAAAAACGCACCCAATTTGGCCTATTCGAATTTTCTGGTCCAATTTCGCAAATCTTGATTTTTCGCCAAAAATCTCGAGCTTGCCGAAAATTCTTCTAATGATGAGTCGACATTCCTAAAATAAATTGTGACATACTAGAACTTTCAATTTATGAAATCGGGTTCAATTTCGTGATTAATTTCAACCGGACGGAATTTTAGCGTGACCTAACCTACTAGGTAGCTTTTATAAATTTTTAGCATATTTGACTCCGTGGTCGATTATTTTCAATCCACATTGTACAGCTTCGACTCATTCGTGACTCTCGGTTTTCGTAAAAATCTCGAGATTTCTAATACAAGGTACGTAATCGACGTAAAAGAATCGATTTAGTGCTGTTCGACAAACAATTTGCAATCAGGTGGAATCACCCACACTTTAACTATATGCCTCGTCGAATCGACCTATCTCCAATTTCTAATCAATTTTGACGGTGCCATATTGACCCTTGCAGATTAGTACGGTCGATCAGTCAATTTTTGGTCGAATTCTCATGTCTATCGCGTTTAGATTCCTTAACGGCTTCACCTGATAGATTAGTTATCTTGTGAGTGATAAGCTCAGAGAAAAAAACTATAAGCGCGTCAATGAAATACCCATTTCATATAATCGAAGACGTGGTTGAAAATCAGCTGTCACACGAAGTGAGTAAGTCGAAAGATAAACGGGATTAAATTTAACTTCTTGTTTTGATAAAAGCTTTTGATAATGATATGTTTTTTGATTTCAAAAGAATATATCTTTTGGGGCGAGGAAGCATGAGGAAGCCTAGCCCTCAGTATTCACCCTGTATGATATTTTCTTTTCACGACTGGATAGCATCACCGAGCTGGTTTGGTGTGTCTCATCATGCCCTCAAAATATTTTCAACTTTATTTAATAGGTGGATTTACATTTTGGAAGAGTGATTTCAAAAGTTAGTTCCTCGGCGAAACCGATGTTGAAAATAAAACAAGCCAAACTTTAAGAAAGATGTATAGGTTCCCACGTAGGGGAGTACGCAAGGAAATTAAAAGGGGTTCTACTCAAGAGGGCCCGCACCCATTTCCCCTGATGGTCCTTCGTTGATGGCTCCCATGAAACGGTTTCCAAACATGGTGGTCATGTCCTCTGGCCCTTCTTTCTTTGTTGCTAAGGGTGTAACTTCATTACCAGAATAATACCCGGCCTCTACCAGCCCTTGATAAATGTCAATGGTATGTGCTTTGACATTTCTGATCCAATTGACTTCAAAACTGAATACCACGTCTACTTTATCGGTGTGGTCAGGGAGCGGATTGCTCTGGAATGAGAGCTTTAGTGTCCGATGGTTCTGGATTTGATTCTTGAGGGTGAAGCACTCATCGCCGAGCGCCCCACTTCTCCCATATGATAGTCGCATATCTTTGACAGGTCATAGTTGGAAAAACTTTCAGCGTTGGGTCATTTTGGCTCAATCGAAAGGAAGTTCTTCTTCTAGAGGATTGCTAGTACCGTGATGGAGATCCCGAAGAGGAGTAAATTGTCTCTTGTTGCTGTAACACTCGGACGGCTGACGGCTGGTAGTCTGTTGCTGTCTTACACCTGTTTGAATTGTTGGAAGATGATTGTAGGTCGCATTGACATCTACTAGGGGTTCTTTATCTTTCTTCATGCTGAACTTGCTCGTGGGTGCAAGTTCAGTGAACTAACCATCCCTCGCCCCTATCTCGATTTGCTCCTCTACTGGAATGAGTTGATTAAACAATTCAACAATCATGGTTACCATTTGATTGCGGTACTCATAGAGGAGGGTTTTGATAAACATCTTTCTCAGCTCAAAATCGGTTGGTTCAGGACTGATTTGGGTGGCCAGATTCCTCCATCCAATAACATATTCTTTGAACGATTCATGCATTTTCTTTTCAGTACGCTCAAGATCCTCACGAGAAGGGGTAATGTCCATTATGAACTTATACCGCTTGAGGAATGCCTCACTCACTTCGCTCCATGTTTCAAGGAGGTCATGTTCTTCGTGAAGTACCACCTCAAGGCAGGGCCTACTAGACTTGATTGGAACAATTGAATCATTGATGGTGCATTATTAACATATTGGGTCATTCAAACCAAGTACATTTGCAAATGAGCCATCAGGCAAGTCATGGCATCGTACTTCTCAAACTCAGGCATTTTGAATTTTTCCGGCATTTTGACCTCGGAATAAATGGAGAGGTTCATCAAAGTAGGATATTGGAGGCCTTGCAATTGTTTCAGCCTCTCCTCAAGCTTTTCAAGGCGTTTGTCATGCTCAGCTTTAGACAAACTGTCTGGCTTAACTTTCTCATTCGCGGTTTGGTGCGAATCATCCTCCAATTCAGGCATTCTCATCATCGGCATCTCTATCTTGATCACCTCTCGGTGGATGATTGTTGTAACAATACCTCGACCGAGGACGGGGCGGGTGTAAGTTTGCCTTGGATGGAGTCTATCTGCTTTTGAGAGTTGTTGAAGCACATTGAAGACTTACTTCATTTCGCTTTCCATGACCGCAACACGGCTTGGTACATTCTCTTCGGCCATTCTTACTCTTGCTTTTGAGCGAGTCTAGATCAGTGAACGTTGACGTTCCGTGATTACCTGGTCATGAATAAACAAACATGCGTAAATACAGGGCATAAATAGGGAGTTAGTCCATGATGACGACCTAATCCTACCCTTTTGTTTATTTATAAAAAGTTTGTACATGTAGAGGATTTTCTAAATAGGGATTGAAAGACATGTGACATTAATTTAAAAGGCGAAGAAAGCATGAATTGCAACAAATTTTGAAAGACTTCTATCTCTTTCGAAGCAAATGAAAATTCTTGCAAAAAAGAACTTTGTAACATGCTTAAGGAAAAATAAAGACACCAATTGAAAGTAATTTCCTTTGCCAAAGTTTTTTTTTTTTTTAAATTATGACAATTACTTCCAAATTTAAATGACCATGGTATTAAATCCTAGACTAATCATGGACTGCTCAATATATATAGGAAGGTAAGTAAATTGCAAGGTGCATGGATAAAAAACTTACTTCTTGCGAGAAAATAGATGACAATCACATAGACATGCGCATGATATGTTCGGCTCGATGTCTAACTAAGAAGGCTTGTTGAAATTAAAAGGGTGTCTATCTGTCGTAGTCTCGCGCTGGCATCAAACCCTTTTAACTTCGACTCAACCTAAAGAAATTCCGAGAAACGAAAGGCAACCTCTATATCACAGTCTCGTGTTCAAGGCCGTATCTTTCTTAACACCATCCCAAATATCCTATGGCGGCCTAGGTCCGGCGGGCGAGTTGTGTGTGCCGGTGTAGTCACAGCAGTTTATAATCACAAAACATTTTATTTTAATGGAATAAAAAAAAATCTAAGCTACTAAGGCCCCGCATGATCGCACTTTATTTCTCGTTCCCGAACAAAATTTCTGTTTTTTTGTTCCCGGAACAAAAGAGGAACAAACGCGTTTGTGTGCGTTTTTTTCCTTTTATTCTTTTGTTCCCGGAACAAAGAAACAAAACAAGAAACAAAAAAACTTGTTTCTTGTTTCTGAACACAAATCGAAACAAAAAGGAACAAAATTGTGTTCCTTTTTATTTCTTGGATAGTGCTCGAACAGGGGCCTCCTCTCCCCCGCGACGAGCTTCCTCCTGCGACTGCGACAAGCGACGAGCGACGGGCGAAGAGCTTCTCCTCCGGCGACCGCGACGAGCGACGAGCTTCTCCTCCTCCGACCTGCGACGAGCGTCTCCTCCTGCGACGAGCGCCTCCTCCCCGCGAGCACGGAATTCCATCATCTTCTCCGGCGCCCTGTCTCGACACCTCGCTCTCCTTCACCAGTAAACGTCGTCACCGCTCCTCCTTCACCGATTGTCTTCACTTCGGCGAGAGCTCGAGTGTTAGGGCTCGCTCGAGGAATCGCTTGCCCCGATCTCGCGAGCCGCTTGCTCGAAGCGAGTCTCGCAGATCCGGCGAGCGTTGCTCCCAGGATCTGCGACAGCAGCTCGTCCGCTCGCTCGAGATCTGGCGAGCGAGCAGAGCGGCGAGCTTGCGCCGCTCGGGCTCGGCTCGAGCGACGCGGCAAGAGCGTCGTTCGTTGCTGCTCGAGCTCGAGCTCGGCTCGAGCGAGCGGAGCAGCGAGCCGCTGCTGCTCGGGCTCGGTGATGCCGAGCCTCCGCGACGCGGGCCGCCCGCTCCACGGCTTCGTCTTCCTTCGGGTTTCGATTGTCGAGTTCCTCCCGCGCGCGCATCTTGAATCTCCATTATCTCGCGGTGGTACTTTTTTTTTTTTTCCGAGATCTCGGTTCTTTTGTTGTGCTTATGATCCGATCGCGGGAAGGGAGGGGAGGAGCAGGTGCGGCACGACACCGATCACACCGAGCTCTTCAGGTGCGTTTGTACTATCTCGCGATTCGGTTCGAATATGAGGTAACTATGTGCGTGCATGTATGTGAGTTCTGGTGAATTTGCTGGTAAAATGAGGGAGGCAAACGCAACCGTGAAATACACTAGTCTTTGGTGTGACATGATGCTGTTTTGAAGCTTAATTGAGTTGATTACAAAGGCATGGTAGGTGTCTCGGCTTCTCGGCGGGTCGCAAAACGCTGCATTTAGGAAAATTTTGTTGTGTTGGTTGGTGTATGGTTTGATTTCGAGCGAGCGAGCGCGAGCGTCGCCGCTGCCGGGCTCGGCTCGGCTTCGCTCGGCTCGAGCGAGCGAGCAGCAAGCGTCGCTGCGCTCGGGCTCGGCTCGCGAGCCGTGGCAGCGAGTCGCTGCTGCTCGAGCTCGGCTCGCCACCACCATCTTTCATCAACTTCGCAACAGTATTTCAAATTTGATCCTCCCTCTTTGATGAATTCTTGAATTTCTTGTGGTTGTTTTGCTTCGGTCGTCCGGAATCGGTCCCAAAATTCATCATTTTCCTGTGTTTCACTTGAAAAAGAATAGAGGGCCTGGTTTCAATAGAGGTAACTCAGCTGGCGAGCGAGTTCGGTTTGACTGTGAGTGAGTGTGTGGGGTTTGCAGCGGCCGTGTTGAAGGGTGGTTGGGCGGGCAAAGGTTGGATCTTTCGGTTTCTCCCCCCGAGCACTTAAGCACTTATAATTTTTCTCAATCTGGCAAGAAATAATTATTAAATCTCGCTCTCAAATCTCAATTTCGGAACTCTTCTCTCCGTCCATCACTACAATACCAAAATAGTCCACCGCCGCTTCATCACGTGAGAGAGAGCGCGAGAGATACATTCATGGAATAAATATACAATTAACCGTCACTAGTTGCTCTCTTCAAATCTGACCAAACCCTTCTCTTGCTCGCTTTGCCATGTATGAGCAAGAGCATATTCATCCCGGTTCATTCTCTTTCCGGGTCTTCCAAGAACTAACCATTGGGCTCTCAATACGAGGTAAATACTCTTTCTTTTGTGCTTGTGTTGATTGGTTTTCCTTGGTTTCTTCATTCGTCTATCAAAGGATGTTTATCAATTGATTGGTTCTCGCAGCTATGCATTTACTTGTTTTTTGAAATGACAAAACTAGCGGTTCACTAAGAACAAGGAAGAATATTCCAACGTATACGTGAATATGATGTATTGATGGGTGTTGTTAGATCTGGCCTTTGCTGGCGTTCCTCGACACCATGACGAGTTGCTGTTCTGTTGATCTTTGTCCCACGATCCTGTTGTCCCGCGATCCCGTTGTTCTATGGCAAATATCTCCTGTTGTTCTCAATTTGCGTTTTGTCCCGTATTGCTTGGATTTGGTCGAATATTAATATTTTCTGCGTGTCTCTATGAACCCTTGCGACTCAAGGGGAGAAAGACAAAAGGAAGAAGATGACGCCCGAAGAAGAGAACGTGTAGAGGGGTAGACTAAAGGGGAGGAGAAAAATAAAAGTGAAAGAAAAGAAAAGAACAGAAAAAAATAAAAAATAAAAGGCACGTGAGAAGAACAACGTTGTCGACTTGTTCATTTAGTACATTCTTTGTGAATCTATAAGAACAACGTTGTTCGACTTTTTTGTAGGAATGTTGGGGATTATACATTATGCGAGATCCTTGATATCTTATGACTATAATGCTTCGATTTTTTCTCTTTAAGTTATGGATTTGCAGAGAATGGAGGGTGCTGTTTCGTTGTTGCCTTATTGCTTATTGTCTTGAATTTTTCTTTACTTAAGGTACATCCTCAATTGGTTGATTCATTCTCAAGTGAACGCTGATGCTTTGAGAACTTCGGTGGATCCATCCAAAGTTCCGCCTTGCCGGTGCCAATCCACGAAGACATACTCTTTTTCCCTTGCTCTGTTCCGAATTTGCCATGTCCCCGCCACATAAATCGCAATTTGCTGAATTTGGAAACAATCATCCGCACGCTAAGGTTGGCCTCTCGGTTCTTTTTTTTTTTTTTTTCATTTTCTTAATCTTAGAGATCTTATAATTTAGTTGGACCATTCACAAAATAGGATGGGGTATACGGATCCATATAGGTTACCATGCTAATTTTGTATATGGCGTGTAGTTCTTACGGTTTTATGTTAATGATTTAATTCATAACTCACGTGATGCTCAACCGGTCGAAGATTCAATGGCATCCGAGACACGCATTCAATGCAAAGTGGACGGAGTCTATAACCAATATACTTATCGGCTTATTGGTGGATGAGGTCAAAAGGGAAACCGCACCTCTTCCACTTTCAACAAAGTCGGGTGGAGGAATGTACAGTCCGAACTCGGTAAATAGACAGGATTCCAATTTACCATGGTTCAGCTGAGGAACAAGGTAAACAAACCGAAACAACAAGTATGGCAGTTTTCACAAACTCATTTCTCGGGGATTTGGTTGGGATAATGTCAACAAAAGAGTTACTTGTCGAAGATCCAAGTGTATGGGAATCTCATATCAAGGTATTTCTTAACTTTGTGGTCATTTTGATATTATTACAAATGCCAATTATGAAATGTATGATTATATTGCTGAAATGTCATTATTGTAAAAATTGTAGGATAATGTCCAGTGGGCAAGATTCAGGAAGAATGGACTTCCTCGCATCCCGAGCTTTGTATTATTTTTTGGTGGTACATATGCTACTGGGAATTATGCCGTAGGATGTGCTCAAGAAGACAATCTGTTGGATGATGATGACAATGATGATGACAATGTACGGGGTGACAATAGTGGTGGCGGTGCGATGGTGTCAATGCAGGTGGAGGTGGTGACTATGATGGTAGCAATGCAAATGATTTCATTGGATACCATAGTGATGACAGACTTTTACAACAGACGATATTGGAACTTCAGCTTGTGGGAAGCACAAATTGAATAGAACTCCAAATAGTAAGCGGAGAAGAAAGAGCAACCAATCCAGTTTTGATGAAACTTGTAGAGCCATACAAGATTTTCTAAAGGTTAAGTCACCAAGTCCATCTGGTGATGGCTCTGCGAGCTCAGGGACTTCACAACCACCTGTTGACCCTTTCTCCGTATCTACTGCGGTCCAGATTCTAAACAATATGCCCGAGCTAGAGCAAGATGTTTACAATAAAGCAGTGGAACGAGCATGCGTCAATCGTGAATGGAGGGAGGCTTTCATTACATGCATACCGCAAGGAGGATTGGCCTTCTTCAATTTCTTTAGTTGATATTTGGAAATATATTATGAATTGCATGGAGTTTCATTAGACTGTATGACGTATATTATCTATTAATCTTTAGTTTATTCAAATATGATTAGTGTTGAGACTCTTGTAATATCTTATTGAGATTTTATGACTTATGTTATTAATTATTATTATGATGTGTTTTCAAAATCTATATTGATGTTTTGGTCATTTTTGTGATTGTATAGGTACTATGGAAGGGGGATCAAATAGTGTGTCTAATGAGCAAGTACAACTAGTTGAACAATTCTCGGGTGATGACATTAACATATTGGTAGCGTGGCTCTGCTTAGCTGCAATGGAGACATCCCTCCATACGAGAGAACCTATTGGGGACAGTCAATTATCGGAAGAGAATGGATAAGGGAGATTGTTCATGGACATTCAGATAGGATATATGAAGCATTTAGGATGGAGAGACATGTTTTTCTGAATTTATGTGACTTAATGAGGGTAAGGGGTTCGTTGAAAGATAGTCGATTTGTTCACATAGATGAACAAATTGGGATATTTTTAAGTGTGGTTACTCACAATAACTCAAATAGAGATTTATGTGAGAGATTCCAACATTCGGAGAAACGATTAGCAAGTATTTCAATAGAGTGTTGAAAGCAATGATCAAATTTTCAAAGGAGATAATCAAACCACCGTCCTTTGACGTCATTCCACAAGAAATTCTTATTGATCCTAGTCATAAACGCTATTTCAAGGTATGATTTTTATATTAATTTTATACCGTCAAATACATGTACTTGATAATCTTATATGATATTGATTGTTAATATATTAACAGGGCTGCGTAGGTGCTATGGATGGCACCCATATAGATGCTACCGTTCTCGTGTCTCAGATTCCATTTAGAGGTAGGAGTGGGAGAACAACCCAGAATGTGCTGTGTATTTGCTTTTTGATATGAAATTTACTTTCGTGTATGCTGGATGGGAAGGATCTCAACGATTGTCGAGTGCTTTCAGCAAAGCACTCGAAAATCCGCAATCGCAATTTCCCGACCACCACCTGGTATTTACTTTGTTTATGAAGACAATTTTATGATTATATATTATGGTTCAATATTACAACAAAATTAAATTGATAAGCATGTTACAGGGAAATATTACGTGGTAGATTCAGGTTATGCAGCACTTCCGGATTTTTAAATCCATTTAAAGGCGATCGGTATCATTTAAGCGAGTATAGAGGGAATGGGGGACAACCAAGGACAGTAAGAGAATTGTTCAACAAAAAGCACTCTTCATTGAGAAATGTAATTGAGAGGTCATTTGGGGCATTAAAGAATCGATTCACCATTTTGAGACAAATGCCTCCATTTACAATTCGGAAGCAAGCACTTGTTGTAATTGCTTGTTGTGCTCTCCACAATTATATTCGTGATCAAGATGCGATGGATAGGAACTTTTCCATATATGGAGATCCGGAATATCCATGCGGACCTACAGAATTGGAGGTTGCAGATGATACATTGCATGATGCGCCTGGAATAAACATGCTTAGGACAAGGATTGCAAATAAAATGGCGAGGGATCATAATATGCCTGAAATTTCATGACTTTGTGTTTCTGACTTTTGTAATTTTGTTTTTAAGTATTCACTTATCAAATCCAATGTGATGAAGTTGAACAATGAACTATATTACTTCATTATTATGATGTTATGTATGAAAGGGTCTACATAGAGATCTATGAAGTATTCTTCTTTTAGGTAGCTCTTATGGTGGGATTTTTACTTATGAAATTTTGTTCCAAGTATGCACATGATCATGTTCAAAATGTTTGTCTTCAACAACTATGAACAAAATTAAATTGATGAGCATTTCATTAGAGTTATAATGCAATACCAAGTTTACACTTTATTGAAAAAAAAAAAAGGCACGTGAGAACAATTTGGAACAAAGTTTATTTATGAACTTTTCTTCAGAGTATGCACTTATAACTATGTTCAGAATGTTTGACTTTACTCACCATGAACAAAATTAAATTGATGAACATTTTATGATAATGAGAATTGAAAGTCAAGTTTACACTTTATTTTTAAAAAAAAACAATAAGGAAAATTTTGGTACGAACTTAAAATATTTATTCCGTTCAAAGCAAATATGATCAAGTTTAGAATGTTTGTTTTCACTTAATATGAACAAAATTAAATTGATAAGCATTTCATGAGAATGATAATTTAATACCAAGTTCACATTTTATTTTAAAAAAAAACAATTGGAAAAAAATTGGAACAGAAATTTTGTACATAACAAAACGTGTTTTGTTCTTTTTCTATTCCAGAAACAGAATTTTTTACGATTACCAAACGTGTTTCTGTTCTTTTTCTATTCCGAAACAGAAATTTTATACGATTACCAAACGCGTTTTTGTTCGAAATTGTTCCCGTGAACAGAAACACTTTTTTCTATTTCTGTTTCCTGGAACAATTTTTAAACAGAAACGCAAACAAACGCGCCCTAACTCTGCACAAAAGAAGAAAAAAACCCAAGTCAAAGAAAGCATTTAAACAAGATAAAAAAAGGCCTAAGTCCTCAAAAATGTCCCTATTAGAGTCGCCAAGCTATCGCGACCTCTATTTTTCGATGTCCAATTAGGGCAAGCGCCTATGGAAGCTAATGGTTTAGCCTGTGCTCTCCCAAGCCCATCAATTCATGACTTAATGGTTTGATATTTTAATAATAGTTAATTTTAAAATGGAGTCACCACTAATTGATTTAGGATGGGTCGATTAGAAACCCAAGCGAAATATTGGGAGGAATATTCGCTCCTACACAACCAAAAACTAGGTATGAGGACTTGATTACATTAGTTAATCACTAATGCCCTTCCGGTAACTAATCTTGTTTAAACCCTATGGCTTTTTTGGATTTTTGAGGGGTTTTCCATACATTTGCGGAGGAAAAACATTTTTTGAGTCATCTTCTAATTTTTGAACATAAAATGGGATATTTTGGTTTTTTTGGTCTTTTTTGGAAAATATAAATCATTTTTGGCTTTTTCTGAGCTTTTTTGGCTTTTTAGGAAAATATGGGATTTTTTTATTTTTTTATGTTTTCTAGAAAATAAATTATTTTTATTATTTATTTTTTAAAAATTTTTTTAATATTATTATTAAAAAAAATTTAACCGGGTCAAATTCTCGGCTTAGTGCCGACCCAATTCATTAAAACCCGGGTTCGAGTCTAACAACCTAAGCCGGTACAACACGAGCCCGGACCGGCTTGGGTTGTGCGATCTGATCCGGTGAACACTAGTTGGGCTAGGCCTCATGTGCAGGCCCCGGCCCGGTCTCTTTTTCATTTCAAGGAGCCCAAAGAGCCCATTGTTTGGAATCAACCCAACCCATGTTCAATCAGCCCACCTCGTCTAAAACCTTACCCGGTTCGCAACCCATGCCCGACCCAATCCCAGCCGCCGACCCGACTTTGATGGAACCCTTCCCAAATTCGACCCACTTCAAAGACCAAACCCTACTCGGCTTGGAGGCTTCGCTCGACCCGGTTCTAACTCGGTTCGAGCCTCTTCTCTCACCTGCTCCTTTGCCGTGAAAACGGGGACGGTCGGGACGTCATTAGGCATAAAAGTAGTGACGGTGACAACGGGCTTAACGACGATGGCGGTGACGACGGGCTTAATGGCAATGACGGCGACGACGACACCGACATCGCAATACAACAACAGCAACGAGGTTTGTAGCGAAGGCCGGTGGACGCGGCAGCGAGTTACTTGGCACGACATCAAGGAGGATGGGCAAAGGCGACATTGGGCCTAGGTGTTGAAATAGTCGGGGCCGAAGGGTGGCGGCACGGTGAGTAGCGGTAGATTTTGATATAGCTAGAATAAGTACCTAGAGGGGGGTGAATAGGTATATAAATTATTTTTCTCGATAATTGCACAATACTAGATAGTTGATAGATTTGAGACAAACAATAATCAAAGTAAAACTGAGAGAAGGGAAGAGAAAATTAAACACGCGGTTTATAGTGGTTCGGCTTATTTCAAGCCTACGTCCACTCTTCTACACTGACAGCCTATTAGCTGGATTCCACTATGAACAAAGAGATGTTACAATGTTGATCTCCCTTGATTTCCCGGTGTAGATGATCTACCACACTAGCTCAAGGTATCACTAAGTATAGACACTCTTTGTGTATACAACTTCGCTCAAAATGTATCGACTAATAATCAAGGTGCTTCGGACTGGAATTTCTCTATCGATCATACACTAAAGTAACTAGAACGTCTTCCTTTTATACTCCTTTATGCCATCATACCCCTTGGCACTTACCAAAGGAATTCCTCCAATCTACCCATTGGACGGAATCAATCAAGAAGATCATTCGAGCTATTAAAGGAACTTGACGATAGCCCATCAATCCTGTTCGCCCATACAAACAAGATCTTAGTTTCCAAGAATAGAACCTTCCAAGAATATTTCGTCGACCATCGGATCTTCAAACGATCTTGATTACGAATAAAACAATCCGTTATATTTATCTAGCCAAGAGATCTTCTCCGAGAGGATAGGATTAAATCATCAACCAAATACTTTAGCTCGATTGCCTTCGTCACTGGATTAGAAAAACTATCAATGAGAATAGTCTTGATTCTTGAGTCTTGAGTGCTGAGTCTGGTGATATGGAAGTCTTCAGACTCTAAACAGAAGGTCTGCAAATATCCGCTAGACTGATAGAAACGTTTTGTCAGCTTCAAAATATTCTGAAAAGATTTCTTCAACAATCTCCCCCTTTTTGATGGTGACAAAACTTTCCTGTAAATTTGAACAACTTTGACTTGCAAAACATTACTCAAGTAATATGGCTATCTATCTCATAATGATTAATAAAATCAACCGGACTCGCATCCACGAAAATCGGTTAGTCTTTCATGAGTAAAACCATACAACAACACTTGATACAAATGCAAACAAAAGCATCAAAATCCACACCCAAGTCACCATCAAATTCAAGTTCACACCCAAGTTATACTCAAAAACAAATATTCAAACACACAAAAGAAATTTAAAGTCAAAGTTTTTAAAGAGTTCAAATTGCAATTTTCCCCCTTTTTGTCATCATTAAAAAGGTGAGAAAAGAGTCAAGTCTACTTGGGAATGCGCACAATCTGGAAATCTCCCATTGATTGTACGATGCTTTCCAGCCTCTTCAAGTCTTCCCGTAGATGAGCCACCTCTTCTCCTTTGGCATTGGCTTGAATTTGAAGAGCGAGGTCTTTCATTTGATCCGCCGGGGTAACAGTAAGATGCTTGTCTAGCATTCTTCAGACTTGAAATTCACAAAACCCGGCATAGATTTGACCCCGCATTTCCGAAGAACATCAATGATACGACGAAAATCCGATGTGTTGTCCGTCTGTGTGCTCGCATTTGCTTTCTCGGATGGAGTGAAGGCAGACGATGGAACTTCGGTGTAATCGAGCAGATTTGGTGTTGACGTATCATGTCCTTCTTTAGGCATTTGAGAAGCCTGAAAATCTTCTGGATTTGCTGGTGAGCGACTCACACCTTCATTGTTGACAGCATGTGGTGTAGTCCTTCCTTGCTCGCCATCTCCCCCGTCTCTAGGACCTCAATTGGGAAGAGTGATTGTCATGCTTTTCAGCGTCTTAATTCCCTTTCTCTCCCGGCTTCATCTGCAGACTTTTCTTTCACTGCTTCTCCTTCTTCTTCAGCTTCTTTCTCTTTGTCTTCTTTCTCTTTCTCTTGCTGCTCCTCTCGCTTCTCTCGTTCTTTACTTGTCCCTATTCTTCTCTCGTTCTTTTCCTCTCGCTTCTTTTTCTTTCTTCTCGTCGTTGATTCAGGTACGAACGTCTCGGTCCTTTTCAATGCAGAGAAAGTGAGATCTTCCTCTTCATCTTCATCCTCCAAGATAAGAGTTCTTTTCTTTTGGATGGAGCACTCATGGGCTCCTTCCTTTTCTCTTAGATGCGAAGATGCTGGAGTTTTCACTTTGAACTTCTCCATTGCCTTATCAAGCTCTTTCGTATGCATTTTTGTCAGCATTTTCAAACCCACCACCATTTTGTCGCATGGTCGAACACAAAGAGTATGTGGAGGTTCAATGTTCAAGTGTCTGAAAATCTTGGTCACAAGACCTGGGTAAGGCAATTGGCCCTTGTCCTTCACCATTGCTCTATACATGTGAAAGAGAATGGTGTGAGGAAGAGAGAACTTCTTCTCTGAATTGATCACATACATCAATTTTGCCTTGGAGTTAGACACATCAGTCTTGGATGTAGACTTTGGCCTGATACAGTTGATCACAATTTTGTGAAGCAAAATGTTGATGGCACTCATTCTTGAGTAGGTAATTCTTCCCTCTGTAGTTCTGTCTTTGACAAGCTCCAGTATGGTACGAGCAATCGAAACTTTGATCGGTTGATAGCGTCCTCTTTCAACTCCAATTATATCTGCCAACATGTCCACATCTACCACATAGTCGTGATCCCGAACACTAAAGGATATTCTATTCGCATCTAAAAAGCTAAGATTCGAATAGAAGTATGCTGTCAATTGCGCATAACCGTCTGTAGTATCGGAGCAAAATTGCTCAAGTTGAAACAGATTGAACTTCTCCCTTAAGTTCACATTAATGGCATCCAAGAAGTCGAAATCAACACTCTTAGGGTTTATCACCCTCGTTTCAATAGTCCAAGAACAGATTCTCCTGTTCCTTCGATTTAAACAAATCCATCATTTTTCCCTTCACCTTCGCAGCAACACCCATTCTAGGTTGAAATTCACTGAACATTTTATCATCATCGTTCCCGTCGCCTGGATTCAGTCCCGATACACAAGGGTCAATTGGGATGTTCGCAAGTGCTTCCTCGGCCTTTCCTTTGGGAGCAATTCCCAAATCCTCCATTCGTCGTAGAAAGATATACTCATTCCCATAATTCTTATCTTTAAGGAATTCATCTATATAGTTCAGCGGAGTCCTAGTGCTTTTCAACGCACGATAGAGCTTGTAAATAAAATAGGGTTTTTGGACTCTTACAAATTCTGCGTCCTTGATTATTTCTTCCTCCGGCTATTGACCCGCACCTTGTGGGGTAGATGATGAAGAGTGACGTGGTGGAGAGTTAATCGGGCTCTGTTGCTGACTCGATAAATCTTCCTCTTCGGTGAGATCGAAATGGGTAGGCCCCTCCCTCATTCTCTCGTGGTCCCCTATTCGCGATTCTTGAAGACTTTCTCGAAGAAGACATCCTTCCTTGTCGTTGAAAGATTCCTTTACTCGCTTTCCCAAGAAAAGATGACAACTTTCGAGGATGAACACGAAGTAGAGACAGGATTGGGAGGAGAATGCCTTTTTAGGGTTTTGAAGTTTAATTGAGGAAAACTGTATATATATAACTCAGTTTAAAAAGGAAAAAACCAATCGACACAAAGGAAAATGAACAGACGCCTCTTTTAAAATCGATAACTGCCAAAAATAAGTTAATCTTTTTGAAAAGAAAAGATTCCATTTTTTTACGAAAATTATAAATTAACTGAACTAATGATCGTACCTTTTCGAGATTAAATATAATAACAACTTACAGTCTATAGCCATGAATGTCCGAGTCCGAGGGTTGGAGAGTCTCTAGACTTTAACTTCCTCAAACTTAAAAATGTTGAGTCTCGGAATGGATAAAATCGAATTGATTTTTCTCCAAAGGCTTTGTGAATATATCCGCTAGTTGGCTCTTTGAATCAACAAATTGAATCGAGATTTCTCCATTTTGAACATGATCTCTCGATGAAATGATGTCGAATCTCTATATGCTTTGCTCTTGAGTGAAGGATTGGATTTTTAGTGAGATTGATTGCGCTGGTGTTGTCACATCTAATCTCTCAGTGCATGAGTCTTCAATTCTAAAGTCTTGTAACTCAAGTTGTTTTATCCATAGGATTTACGAACAGCAACTTCCAAGAGCTACATACTCTGCTTCTATTGTTGAGAGAGCCACAATGCTTTGTTTCCTTGAAAACCAAGACACTGTCCTGCTTCCAAGCAACTGGCAAGTTCCCGAAGTGCTCTTTCTATCAACTCTGCAACCGGCCAAATCTGCGTCGAATATCCCGGAAGATTAAAGTCTCCTTCTTAGGATACCAAAGACCTATGCTTGAAGATGAAGCAACATATTTAATAATACGTTTCGCAGCACCGAGATGGGATTCTTTAGGATCCGATTGGAACCTAGCACGATGCAAACACTCAACAAAATGTTAGGTCTAGAAGCAGTAAGATAAAGAAGTGAGCCAATGATGCTCCTGTACAGCTTTTGATCAACTTTCTTCCCTTCTTCATCTTTGTCTATCTTCAAAGAACTTAACATAGGTATGTCGGTCTTTTTGCACTTTTCCAGTCCAAAATTTTTGACAAGATCATTAGCATATTTTTCTTGATGAATAAAAGTTCCTTCCTTCAATTGTTTTATTTGGAGTCCAAGAAAGAATGTTAACTCTCCCATCATGCTCATTTCAAACTCATCCCGCATAGACTTAGAAAATTTCTTGCACTGAGACTTTCATTAGGGGATCTAAAAGTAATATCATCTACATATATTTGAACAAGTAAAAAGTTTTTGTTTTCCTTTTTGATAAATAGAGTAGTATCTACTTTACCTTTGACAAAACCATTCTGTATTAAGAACTTACTTAGTCTATCGTACCAAGCTCGAGGTGCTTGCTTTAAACCATACAAGGCCTTTTCAGTCCAAGATTGAGTCGGCTTCTTTGGGTCTTCAAACCCTCGTGGTTGTTTCACATAAACTTCCTTATGGATAAATCCATTTAGGAAGGCACTTTTGACGTCCATTTGGAATAACCTGAAATTTTTATAACAAGCAAACGCAAGTAATAGTCGAATAGCTTCTAACCTTGCTACTGGTGCGTAAGTCTCATCATAGTCTATTCCTTCTTCTTGCGTATATCCTTTGGCCACGAGTCTTGCTTTGTTTCATACGACTTTTCCTTTCTCATTCATCTTGTTCCTGAACACCCATTTAGCTCCAATAACAGTTTTACCTTTTGGTTTAGATGTCAATTCCCAGACATCATTAATGTTGAACTATCTAAGCTCTTCTTGCATAGCTTCAATCCAACTTTCATCAGATAAAGCTTCTTCTATGCTTTTTGGTTCAATTTCAGAAATGAGAGCCATAGCACTAGACTCTTCACGCCTTTTGGATCTGGTGCGAATTCCTTCATTAATTTCGTCGATAATGAGATCTTTGGGATGACTTGGACTTATGCTTCCATTCTTGGTTGATTTGTTTGGTTGATGATCTCTTTCTTTATTTGAGTCCTCACAAAAGCTTGATGTTGGTCTTCCGTAGTCCGAGATGCTTCTTGAGTTGTAAGCTTTGGAGGGTGCTGCAGCGTTCGGACTCTTCATGATGAGTCTCGACTGGATTCATCTTGCGTAGAGTCTTGAAATTTAACATTCATTGACTCCTCCACAGACTGGCTCTTCTTGTTATAGACTCGTAGGCTTTGCTTGAAGTAGAATATCCAAGGAAGATGCCTTCATCTGATCTTTCTTCAA
This sequence comes from Eucalyptus coolabah, assembly GCA_014182585.1. Lineage (NCBI taxonomy): Eukaryota > Viridiplantae > Streptophyta > Magnoliopsida > Myrtales > Myrtaceae > Eucalyptus > Eucalyptus coolabah. The sequence goes on from CM024624.1 coordinate 47,720,613, forward strand.
ACTTTCCAACTCGATCTTTAGCATTTTTCAATATAAAGCATTTACAACCGAACACATGAAAGTATGAAACAATAGGCTTCTTACCTTTGAATAACTCATAAGGGGTTTTATCTAGAATAGATCTTAAGAAGACTCTATTTATGATATAGCACGCTGTTGAAACAGCTTGACCCAAAATCGTGAAGAAATCTTACTTTCAATTAAAAGAGTTCTAGCCATTTCTTGAAGAGATCTATTCTTTCTTTCCACAACTCCATTTTGCTAAGGAGTATATGGAGAGGAGAACACATGCTTAAAGCCAGATTTATCACAAAATTTTGTAAAATCTTGATTTTCAAATTCACTTCCATAATTTGTTCTTATACTTGGAGATAACACATCCTTTTTCATTTTGAACATTTTTAGCAAATTTCTCAAAATACGAGAAGGTTTCGGACTTACTTGCAAGGAAATATACCCAAGTAAATCGGAGTAATCGTCCACAATTACTAGGCAATATTTCTTACCTCCAATGCTCGGGTTCTAGTTGGTCCGAAGAGATCCATATGCAGCAGCTTGCGACATGATTAGTAGAAACATGATTTATTGGCTTAAATGAATTTCTTACCTGCTTTCCCAAAATACATGGAGTGCATGGATCAGATTTTTGGTATGGTAATTTGGGTAGACCTCAAACAAGCTACTTTCTAGAGATTTTGGCTAATTGCTTCATGTTGATGTGACCAAGCTTTCGTGCCATAAGCTTGCTTCGTCTTGAATTGAGATTAAGCATTGCGATTCATCCGGTTTCACATCCAAGAGATAGATGCTTCCATGCCTTCGACCCATGAAAGACTAAGTAGAGTCTTTATTGATTCCAAAACATATTCCTTCTTGAAAGAAGATCTTAAAACCCGGTATCATACAGTTGACGTGCTTTGAGAAGATTGTAATTGAGTCCTTCCACCAGGGGAAACATTACTTATTGTGAGATTTCCAATTTTCACGGTTCCAAATCCCACAATACTTCCTTTGCTATTTCCTCCAAATGAAACTTTTCCACAATTTACTTGAACAAGCTTTATGAAGCAATTTGAGTCTCCTGTCATGTGTTTTGAGCATCCACCGTCAAGATACCACTTTACCTTTTTCTTGACGGAGACCTCAAATTCTTTGTCTGAGTCTGATCCAGAGTTTGAGTCTGAGTCTGATTGCGCCATCAGACATAAGTTGGCATATTCATCATCACTTTCTTAACACTCTATATCACCTGTGTTTCATCTTTGAGAGCCTTTCGAGACCTTTCAGCTTTTTCTTTCTTCTTCTTGAAGAGGACGGTTGGGTTTGATGTGTCCTCTTTTCTTACATCCAAAGCAAACTACATCTTTGTTTGGTTCCTCATCATCAACGTACTTGGTCTGCTGTCTTTGAAAACTTTGTTTCTTTAAGTTGAACCTTCTTCCTTTTCTATTCAATTTTCTGAATCTTCTTATCATAAGAGCAAGCTCCTCATCGTCCATATCATCTTCGAAATCTGTAACATCAGAATCATCATTCGATTTTAATGCAATGGACTTCTTACCTTTTGGATCTTCGTCTTCATTGATTCGTTCCACTTCATAAGACTGAAGAGTCCCAATCAGCTCGTCGACAGATAGTGGCATAATTCTCTGCGTCTCTCTTATTGAAGCCTTTTTGTGATTTCAATCCTTGGAGAGTCCACGCAGTTAGCTTGTTTACCTTCATAGGATCAGAAATTTTTTGTCCTTGATTCTCAAGACCATTGACAATATCTGTAAAACGGCTAAACATGTCAGTTATAGATTCTCTTGGTTTCATTTTAAAGGCTTCATATTGATCGAGGAGAATGTTAATTCTAGTTTCCTTCACTCGATCTGTTCCTTCATAGGTGATATGTAGTCTGTCCCAAACTTCTTTTGCTGTAACACAAGAAGATATTCTGTTATATTCATTTGGTGACAAAGCACAATATAAAGAGTAAATTGCTTTTGCATCGAGTGCTTGTCTCTTCATTATCTCTTCTTGAGTCATTCTGCTGGTCTCAACAGTTTCTTTCCCTCTTTCGAGAGATTGATGCAGCTGTAGGAGTAATTCTTTTTCTATAAGTTCCCATTCCGAGGATCCTTTGAACGTAAGAAGGCTTTCATCTTGTTCTTTCAAATGTTGTAATCCTTTCCATCAAAGTAGGGTGGTCTGGTATTGCTTTGCCCTACCACCAGCCCTAGTGCTAGCATACTAGCCATGGATCTTTTACTCTAAAGTAAAACACTTCAAATAAAGTGAGAACACAAGCTCGATACCAATTGATCTAGCTAGAATAAGTACCTAGAAGGGGTGAATAGGTATATAAATTATTTTTCTCGATAATTGCACAATACTAGATAGTTGATAGATTTGAGACAAACAATAATCAAAGTAAAACTGAGAGAAGGGAAGAGAAAATTAAACACGTGGTTTATAGTGGTTCGGCTTATTTCAAGCCTACGTCCACTCTTCCGCACCGACAGCCTATTAGCTGGATTCCACTATGAACAAAGAGATGTTACGGTGTTGATCTCCCTTGATTTCCCGGTGTAGATGATCTACCACACTAGCTCAAGGTATCACTAAGTATAGACACTCTTTGTGTATACAACTTCGCTCAAAATGTATCGACTAATAATCAAGGTGCTTCAGACTCTGGAATTTCTCTATCGATCATACACTAAAGTAACTAGAACGTCTTCCTTTTATACTCCTTTATGCCATCACACCCGTTAGCACTTACCAAAGGAATTCATCCAATCTACCCGTTGGATGGAATCAATCAACAAGATCATTCGAGCTATTAAAGGAACCTAACGATAGCCCATCAATCATATTCGCCCATACAAACAGGATCTTGGTTTCCAAGAATAGAACCTTCTAAGAATATTTCGTCGACCATCGGATCTTCAAACGATCTTGATTACGAATAAAACAATCCGTTATATTTATCCAGCCAAGAGATCTTCTCCAGGATAGGATTAAATCCTCAACCAAATACTTCGGCTCTAGATTGCCTTCGTCACGGATTAGAAAAACTTTCAATGAGAATAGTCTTGAGTCTTGAGTCTTGAGTGCTGAGTCTGATGATATGGAAGTCTTCAGACTCTAAACAGAAGATCTGCAAATATCCAGACTAGACTAATCGAAACGTTTTGTCAGCTTCAAAATATTCTGGAAAGATTTCTCCAACAAATTTGCGTGGCTGCACAGCTCGAGGTGACTAGTAACTCCATAGATCTCCAAGGCAACTAGTAACTCCACGAGATCTCTAAATCTGCCCTCGAGATCTCAACTTCTCCTTTGGTAGCGGCTCGGCGTCGGGACTACGCGGAGGCAGATGGTGATGGGCGACAGCAACACAAAGTGGAGATTCGGTGCAACAATGGTGTCGAGGGATGGCAAGGACGGCACGGCTCGACATAGGGACAGTGTCTGGTCTGGGGATTGGGTCGCAACAACGATGATGGTGGTTCAGCAAAGTGGGCGACGGTGAAGTAGCGTCGAATGGTGGGATGGCAGCAGCGGGCGACGACAAAGTAGCGTCGAGTGGTGGGATGGCAATGGCGGGTGATGGCGAAGCAACATCAACTCCCGATCTGATTAGAAATGATTAGATCTAGCCTCGCTCTTGGAACTCCAGTCTGAACCTCGATCTTTAGATCCGAAGCTCGGATCTCCGCCCCTCTTGGTCCAGCCAACCCCATTTAGATCTGGACTCACTTGCTCTGGACTTCCCCGAAGTCTCTCGGGGGTAAGCTTTCTAGAGCTTGCGAGCCTTTGATCCTCCTTGACCATCCTTCCTCCGGTAATGAGCTTTTGGATCTCGGCTTGCGAGCGTTTGAGCTTCCCCTGAAGTCTCTTGGGGGAGGGTTTCGAAGCTCGCTTGCTTTCAATCCTGCTCGTGTCGTTCGTGTCCCCTCTCTTCCTCTTCGGTGCCCTATTTATAGGCGTGGAGGCCGGTTGACGAGGCCTTGGCCGGCAGTCTTTAACACGCTAACCGGCCTCTCCTCGACCGAACCGACGTCTCATCTCAGCATTAAAGGCATGCATTGAAAGCGCCTACAAGTTGTCCTCTCCTTTAGCGGCCTACCTCTGTTCCTCTCTGCCGTAGGCCGTCCTTGAGCGCGTCATCGGCCACCGCACGTGAGATGTAGAGGTGAAGGAGGAAGAAGAAAATATGAGGAAGAAGGAGAGAGAGGGGGCCAGGCCTAAGCTGAAGAAAAAAAGGGCTTAGCCTTGGGCCCGCATGGAAAAGAAGAAGAGGGGGCTCAACGTGAAGGCCCAGCCCTAATGGGCTGCTTCTTTTTTGTTTTTTTGTTTTTATTTTTATTATTATTATTATTTGATATCCAAAAAAAGGAAAAATACATAAATAAGGAAACTAAGGCCTAATTAAAAACCTAATGAAAATTTAGGTGTCACTAGCGCTACTCCTTGCGCTAAACCGTCATCTCGCAACTTTCTCTGACACTCCTTAGAGAACAAAGCAGACTTTACCTCTTATAAGGTAATTGTAGTACGTCTCTACAACAGTGAATCAGTAAAGTGCTCTCATGACTCTAGTAAAGAAGCTAACAACATCATGCCCCGTTCTTCATCAATTATATTACCAACGTTCTTCAAATCCATCGAGTTTATTGAATTCATCCAGGTGGATTTTGATAGACGTATCTTTAGTACATCTAAATTGAAACATTTTCTTCAACATGTACAAGTGATTGTTCAAACCTTTATTCACATAGAGTGCTTGAAGTTTTGCTTATAATGCTGCAACATCCTCTTTCTCGGCAACTTCTATTAAAACTTTATCCAACAAATTCAATAGGATTGTGCTCTTTGCTCTTTTCATTAGCTCTATCCTTTCAAAGGCTTTCATTATAATCGGCAACTCAACATCACCATCTAGTGCTTTGGCCAAAACTTGGGTTGTCAATAATGCTCGCATCTTGATGCTCTATAAACTAAAGTTGTTCCTCACGTTAAACTTCTCAATTTTAAGTTTCTTCTCAAACATAATTGTAATAACAGAATTTCCAGATAATAATTAAACAAACAAAAGCTTCAAATCACAATCAAGAAATTTGATCACAAGCTTTGATACGAATTGTTGAAAATATAGGATGCAAAAATGACAAAATCTTGTAATTTATGTCAACGCAAAATCACTAGAAAAATAAACAAGAGATAATAAGGACACTAGAGATTTACGTGATTCAGTTTGAGTATCGGTACCTACATCCATAAAGAGAGCCATTAGAAAATAATCTACTATAATATTTACAATCGCTCATATCTTTAAGTATTTTCTCTGCCCCTAGATTTAAGTTTAAATCCAAAATATTTATAAATAAAGATTTTCCTAAGCAAATTATACATCGAATGAAGAAGTTTTCCTCTTGTTAGACTTTTTTTTTTTTTTTGGATGTACAGAAGAAAGCAACAAAAAGAGAAGAAGGTAACATATAGCTACAAGACAAAAGAGGAAATAAAATAAAGAGAAACAAGGGTTTCTTCTCTTACTTGTAGCAGTCGACTCTTTTTGTTGCACATGGTGGGCCCAGGTCAAATTGTTGACCATGGGCACACGAACAAAAGCAAAACGAGGGTTTTCTATCTCACTAGCCGCTGAAGCCCTATGAAGTAGACAAAGCCACACAAAAGAAAAGTCTAGAAGCAAACGAGAAGCAGCAACTTGCCGTACAGAAAAAAAGTAAAATTCAATAACACTACACGGTCTTGATTTTCAGTCGTACGAAAAGAGTATTGCTTGGGGTTGAACACACGGTTATTTTCGTCCAATTGTTGAAAATATAATACGCGAAAACGATATAATCTCGTAATTTATATCAACGCGAAATTATTAGAAAAATAAACAAGAAATAATAAAAATATAAGAGATTTACATGGTTGATTCGAGTATCACTACCTATACTTACGGGAAGAGTTAGAATAAATAATCCACTATAGTCGGAAAATCAAAATTTACAATCGTCACACGCTTAAGTGTTTCCCGCATCTAGATTTAAGATAAATCTAAAGTGTTTATAAATAAATGTAAATTTCACTTGGACGTAAACTCTCAAGACAAAAATTATCAGCACATTCAAGCTCAAAGTAAAATGCTTTACGTACGCCAAAACAAGAACTTGGGCATCTGTCTTTTTCTCTACATACGTACAGCTTTGCATTCTCTACCCCTTCAAGGCTTGTACAGCGTCTGGACGTGCAGCTTCTTTTTTACTTCGCAGGGCTTCTCTTTCTTTATCCGTTAAAGAGCACGCCTTTTATATTGTGTGCCCAAAGTCAAAACTCTTACTCTTGGCCCCACCTTGGATTCTTTTTTCCAATATGGATTTTTCTTCTGCCTTCTTCTGCACATACAAAAAAAAGATAGAAAACCCTCACCTTTATTTTTTTATCTTTATTTTATTTCCTCCTTTGTGCAGCTATAAAGAGTCCAACAAAAGAAGGGCTTCTTCATGTATTTTGAAATCTACTTGGGAAATTTTTCTCAACAAATTCGATTTAATAAATCAATATTTAAATTCAAACTCGAGAAAATAATTTAACATGCTGTAACCATTGACAATGCAAATTTCCTGGCCAAAAGAATTACCAGAAAGAACGAATCTAGATGAGAAGACACAGAATCTAATTGGAGAAGTCCTCCGCCTCTTTATAGAAGCACCATCGGGGCCGTGCCGAGAAGTCGTCACATTCCCAAGAAGTATTCTGAAGCGACGAAAGTACCCCAGTTCTCGATTCCATCTTCTTCCTCTGCTACGCGTGGGTGAGTGGGACGAGCTTTTCCGTTGACTGGAATGAGGGGAAGACCATGTGGAACAACTTTCCACAGGATCTACACGAAGTGTTGACACCGACTTTGGAAAAATATTTTTACATTAATAAAATCCTTATACTTTTGCTGGTATTTATTTATTATGATACTTATATTTTAGTGAATTTTTCCTCTGTTTTATTTTTTTTTATTTTTGTTATCGAAATCAATATGGGTGAGTACGGTCCGGTCCACCCCTTAACCCTATGAGCAACTCCACACACGGTCTGTTCTCAATTTTGGGATCGAAACCGATCCTACTAAGCTTGGAACCGAGGACTAGATCGACCCAATGGGTTATGTCGGCTTCGGGGTTAACTTGGGACCAATTGATAATTTTTTTATTTTATTTTTAGTACTCCTTGAAAGACGACCGTGGACCGTCTTGACCTAGTGAGTTCGGTCAGTTCTAGGGTCAACTCAAGACCAACCAATAATTTTTTATTTTAGTTTTTGTACTCCCGAAAGGGCAACTGAAAATCGAACCCACCAAATGGGTTCGGTGACGAGTAAGATTAGCTAAGAGAGGCGGCGGCAAGTGGGGTGAGTGTCAAGCATTGATCAAAGTGAAAATTGAGCGTCGAGCAAGGAGGAACAAGCCGGGCGAGCATTGAGTGATGAGCAGCATGAGTGACTCAAAGCAAGTGAGGCGAGTGTCGAGTAGCAAGCGGAAAAGATTTTGGCAAATTGAAGACTAAGACGACAAATAAAACAAAAGAAAACGAGTACTAGAAAAGGATGCCATGAGGAGCTGTTTGTGCTCTTTTGGACGTTGTGAGGACTCCTCACAAAAACTTTTCCTCATTTATAAATTACAACTGTTTACGCTGTAAAATATATTAAAAATCTAAGTTATTAAAGAATAGTATAAAATTACTTGAACTCCTTACTAATAAGTTGTTTAATATTATTGATGTCATTTCTTTAGGGTTTTCTTTATATAAAAAATTTTTTAAATAATATATTAGGTCGGGGTTGGTCCTGTTGGATCGACCTTGAACTCCTAGGACTAAGGACCAACTTGCACGGTGCTGGTCCAGGAATCCTAGAACCAAGGATTGACCCAGTCTTCTTGGGAACGAGACCAAGACTGACAAGGTTGGTCCGGTCTAGGGTCGGTCTAGGATTGACTTTAGACGATGCTCACCCCTAGAAATCAAGGGTAAAAGAGAGATTTTTTTCCAAAAATGAGATGAAAATTCACTTTTGTCACTTAAAAATCACGTGCATTACACTTGCTAATTTGGAAAATATAATGGAGATAGTGGTTGTAACAAAATGAAAATCCCTTGGGTAATGAGTAATTGTGGAAAATATAGGGCAAGTGTGTCCAACCCTAAAGTGAAAGGGAACTTTGTGAAATTTTTATTTTCATTTATTTGATTTTGTCTTTTTTTAAATATTTATTTAGGACTTTTTTAAAATTTTTACTTTTTTTATCTGATGTGGCATCACGTCAGTAAAATTCGCTAACACCTTGTTATAATCACTTGATTATACCCATTTCAAAGCATTTGGGATTCAATTGAACATTAGACAAAACACTACACTATATTTGGTAGATGAGATTTGAAGGGAGGAGAAAACCTTTCTAGAAATGACGCCTTTTTAGGATGGAGCAAAAACAAATGAATGGATTATGAGGGATCATGAATGATGATACGTTTGATTATAGCTGAATCATGGCTTTCCAATCCAAGGTCAGACCCTACAATGTCAAAGAAACTCAAGGCTGCTTCAGTTGCCCTTGCTACATGGAGTAAAAGAAAATTTGCCAATGGTCTTCATCAAATCACCTGTTTGAAACAACTCCAACATATCATAAACCAACCCCACAATAATCACGATAAGGAAGAAGTAACTCACCTACAAATGGAAATTCAGCACCTCTGGCAACAGGATGAGCAGTATTGGGCATTGCGATCTTGAATTAACTAGCTGAGATGGGGCGACAAGAACACCATATTCTTCCATGCCTCCACTATTCAACGTAGACAGAGAAATCGGCTAAGTATGCTATAGGATGCAGATTAGACATGGGTTCGCGATCAACAAAAACTAAAGGACATAACCATGAATTATTTCACAACATGGTACACCTCCATGGGGCATCGTGATTATGCGCCTATATTGATGCAATGCCCACGAATGGTAACGAAGGAAATAAACAATAATCTCACACAAGCAATTACTCAAGAGGAAATTCGACAAGCAGCCTTTCAATTGGGAGCCACAAAAGCACCAGGGCTAGATGTACAAAATGGGCTTTTCTACCAACATCATTAGGATATTTTACAAGATGACCTACTCAACTTGGTACAAGAATTTTTTCGCTCTGGCATCATGCAACCTGAACTCAATTAGACAAATATAACCTTAATGCCCAAAGTACCCAACTCGGAACGACTCGACCAATACAGTCCAATCAGCCTTTGCAACTATGTGGACAAGATCATCTCAAAGGTATTAGCAAACTATCTTAAACCTTGGTTGCCAAAGCTGATATCTATAGAGCAATCTGCTTTTGTTAGTGGTTGCCAGATTTAGGATAACATATTAGTCGTGCAAAAGGTCCTCCTTCAGATTAGGATCAGAAACAGAAAGAAACACTTTCAAGCAGTCCTAAAGTTAGATATGCAGAAGGCCAATGATCGGGTTGAATGGGATTTTCTACAAGATTACATGCTCAAATTGGGTTTCCACTCAGTATGGGTCCAATGGGTCATGCAATGTATTACAACTGCTTCACTTAGTGTCAGATTTAATGGAGACAACCTCCCTTATTTTCACCCTTCTAGAGGACTCAGACAGGGCGACCCTCTATCTCCATACCTCTTCATCCTGGTGGCGAATGTCTTATCCATACTTATCCATCAAGCTACGCAAATGGGAAATCTTAAAGGCATTCAATTAAATAGGTGGTGTCCAACCCTTTCTCATTTATTTTTCGCTGATGATGCTATCTTCTTCCTAGATGGCAAACTTCAAGAATGTTAGAACGTAGCTAATCTCATAAATCAATATTGCATGGCAACCGGTCAGACTGTGAACCGGAACAAATATGGCATTCTCTTCAACAAGGCGTGTCCTACTCATCTACAAGAAAATTTGGCCCGAGAACTTCGAGTTCCTATGATAACCAAGACTGGTAAATACCTAGGCATACCATCAGATTGGGGAAGATCAAAAAAGGAGATGTTCACCTGGATATTAGGTCGAGTGAATTCGAAAGTAGAAGCCTGGAAAGAGCAGTTCATTTCAAAAAGTGGTAAGGAAATTTTAATTAAAACCGTTGTCCGAGCAATCCCTCAATATGCGATGTCTATTTTTAAGATTCCTATATCTCTGTGCAAGTCTATTGAGCAAAAAATTGCCAAATTCTAGTGGCAAAATAATAACAGCAAGGCAGGTATCCATTGAAAGCAATGGGATTCCTTACAACTAGAAAGGACACTGGCGAAATGGGCTTTCGTGACCTCATCACCTTCAATAAAGCCTTACTTGGCAAACAGGCATGGCGTCTAATTCATAACCCCACTTCCCTATGGAGTAAACCATTTAAAGGTCTTTACTATCATTCAAAGGAATTTTGGCATGCCGATAAAGGCACAAGACCATCCTAGGGCTGACGAGTCTACGACGGCAAAGACTCGATATTGAACAATATACAATGGTTTGTTGGAGATGGGCAACAAATCTCAATCCGCGAAGACAGATGGCTTTCAAGAGGAACCATTGACGGCCCTGCGTCCCAAGGAGAACCAAAGAAGTTTGCAACCTTCATCTTACGAGGTCAGAATAGATGGAAAGAACCTATGCTGTGCAACTCTTTTGATGACCAGATAGTTGAGGAAATCCTAGCTATTCAGCTTCGTGCACAATGCATAGCCGATTAGATCATTTGGAAAGGAACTCAAAAAAATGGAGTATACACAGTTAAAAATTCTTACAACTCCCTCAGAGCTACAGCAAACAGAACTGAATTAAGTAGCGCATCATCCTCCTACCAAACTCCGCGACACCTTTGTCGCAAGATCTGGAAGATGAAGACATACCCAAAGCTTCGTATATTTATGTGGTCTTTATGCCACAATGCTATCTCTACACGTGAAAACCTCCATCACAGACATATAATTCCAAAGTCATCTTTGTCAAGCACACAAACTAGAATCAACAGAGCAAATATTCTTACTATGTCCATGGACGTGGAAAGTATGGTCTCACCCACAGGTTCAAATCACATCGGAGGCATATAACATACAACATATTGACGCATGGTAACAGATCTATTGGAAAATAGAGCTCTCTTACTTGAACCGGTGACCCTCACGCATCTTCGTGGCAGATCTAGAAAGCAAGGAATAACTTTATCTTTCGCAGGCTTCCCTCCATCCAGCACAGGTAGTTCAAGTGGCTCTAGCGAATGCCTTGGTAGATCATCGCTTATATGGAGTTGGCTCGGGATCTCGACCTCGCCCCTCGGACTCACATCGGGCATGGCGTCCACCGGATCCTAGATCTCTCGAAGATCAACATTGATGGAGCCTTCACCCCTGCGTCTTTCAAGGCTCGGTGGCTTCCATTACCCGAGATCATTCTAGTCGAATCGTTGATGGATTTACCAGCCGAGTCAATGCCTCTTTGGCTCTGCAGACGGCGACTCAAGCCCTTAATCTCACCCTTCGAAACTTGTTGCAGAAAGGGCAAGCAAATCAACCACTTACCTTTGCATCGAACTGCCAGATCCTTGTTGACGCTGTGAACAACCCTTGCTCAACACCATGGGAGATCCGAGCACTGATCGCCAAGGCTGCGGCGCTGCTCCCTGGTTTCCCTAATCTACATATTGCGCATTGCAGGAGAGAAGCAAATGAGGCCGCCAACTGGACTGCCAAAGCCCATGACTCCCGAAGCCTTCCTCCGAACTGGCCCACTTCTGTCCCCCCCCCTTTTGGATATTTTATCGACTGACTTTATGGCCAACGGTGGTCATCTTCGTAAAGTTATGAATCTGCGCTTTTCCGACCATAAAAAAAAAAAAAAAATTCTTCTAATCCTTCGGAAATATGAAAGGAATTGCATGGATTGTGCCGTTGATATATATATATATATATATATATATATATATATATATATATATATTCATTTTGCCTACTTGTACCTTTATTTATTTCTATGATAAAAGCATATTCAAGTCTTACGTATTCTTTTCGATTCCTTTTTCTCGCTAACATCTAAATACTCTGACGCAATTCCTCCATTTTCCTTTCCTTCTATTTCAGTTTTTTATTTTCCTTTTTCATCACCTCTACCAACAATAACATTAGAGATAACCATATGCTCTCGAATTTATGGAGATAGGGGGTGGAGTGTTGTTGGTTGAAACGAGAGTATTACCAGATATATATATATAGAGAGAGAGAGAGAGAGAGAGAGAGAGAGAGAGAGAGAGAGAGAGAGAGAGAGATGGGCGGCGACATTGTGGAGATGGGAGGCGATTGATGCAGGTGAAAAGAAGGAAAATTTTGAAAGCTTTGTGAGGGAGTAAAAAAAAGGGTAAAAGGTAAAGTAGAGATGAAAGTAATCATGCGTCTGTTCTTTTTTGTTTCATTTTCTTCTTCTTCTTTTTTCTTTCTCCAAACCGAATGTCTAAATCACAAATTACAGGGCTGAAGCGGCTGCAGGGAAATGCACCATCGGGTGTTCTTTTGTCAAAAGTATTTGAGGTGAGGTAATTGATTTTATGGTGAAAAAAAGGGTAAGTGATCTCATGTGCATGATCGAGGGAGGCCCCTGTGCTAAAGTCCGCCTGTCAAAATGCATCTGTTAGACCATTAGCTTTCTCTTTTGGTCACTAAAAAAGTTGATGAGGCCTCGGATGACCCGAAGTAGTTGTTTTATGCTTGCCGTATCGACGGAGAACTGAAGCTCAATCCAGGATGAGTTGGCGGTTTCTTGTCGGCAGTGCAAGGTAATTTCCGCCTGACCGATCTGTTTTCTTTCAATATATGAGCTGTGTCATGGTCAACAGTTTCTCAGATTTGGAAGAAGTGTTACAACTTGCCCACAAAGAATACTCATTCCCTTTTTTACCTCGCCGTGGCCACTGCCACTTCCGTCGTTTGAGGAGCTAATGATGGCTGCTGGAGAGTCGCGGCCATCATTGGTTTGGTGGAAGTGGTGGCAGGTCTCCGGTGGCTAAACCTTAGAGAGAGCTAAAAAGGTCTTTTTCTTATTCGAATTTTGAGCTAGACCGTGACAGTCAATACATCTCATCAGCTACAAGAAAATCTTGCAATACTCATATAATGGAATATGGCATATATTTGATAAATATTGCATCAAGCACAGAGCTGCCCCTTCGATCCGTCATCGTACATGTTCTTTTTCGTCTGACTGAATTGGATTCGTCGGTGGATATGCTTTTATTCTCCTCTTTATTACATATATTCAGCTCAATTCTCTTAAAAAAACCAACTCAAACTCAAGTCCCTTAAAAAGCACTAACTTTAGATCACGTCTCAAATCTAAGTCAAATTTTTTTCATCTCATAAAAGAGCACTAACATTAACTCGTTAGCCAATTCTAGTCTGAACTTTTAATTATCTTGTAAACACCAACTATCCATCCGCATCCGGATAGAGCCCTCTTCAAGTTTCTGTTTAATATGCTATTATAGATACGAAGATTCAACGTGTTATAACACTTGTACTCAGTGAAAACTTGATGGAAACTTGACATGGGCTAGATTCAGTACTAGCTAAAAGTTTGAGATAACAAAAAAATTGGGCCTGGATTGGGACCTAGAGTTGGTATTCTTTTAATGAAAAAAATAGATTTTGAACCATAATTTGGACATGGGATAAAGATGGTACTTTTTCATAAGATAGAAAGAAGTCTGGGCTAAAATTGGAAAAGGCTTAAAGTTTATGCACGAGTGGGACAAGCTTTTACACTGATTGAAAGGAGTGAAACAAAAGTTTGAGATCTGACGTTCAAGAAAATAACTGTCCACCATGTCCAAACGAAATGCAGACTCCTACTTTGGAAAAAGATTTTTATATGCTCTTCGAAACAATTTTTCTTTGTAACTGTATGTGAATGGGACGACCATTTACATTCATTGGAGCCCGTAAGGCAAAAAAAAAAAAAAAGATCTGACGTTTAAGGAAAACAACTATCTAATAAAGCTCCAAAAAATGCTGACTCCAACTTTGGAAAACGATTTTCGCATGCTCCCGAAATTATTTTCTCTTGCATTGTGCGAGAGTAGGATGAGATTTACATTGATCGGTACAAGTGAAACTAAAGGTTGAGATTCAACGTCCTAGAAAACAACTTTCCACCAAATCCAAACAAAACACAGACTTCTACTTTGGAAAACAATTTCTATATGCTCTCACAAACAATTTTTATTGCAACCGTGTGTGAGTGGGATGAGCTTTTAAATTCATTGGAAGGAGTGAAACAAAAGATTTAGATCTGACTATTAGGAAAATGACTTTCCACCAAATCCACAATAAATGCTAACTCCAACTTTGGAAAAAGATTTTTATATGCTTCACAAACAAATTTCTCTATGACCAAGCATGAGTGAGACGAGCTTTTACATTCATTAGAACGAGCAGCACAAGAGGTCTAGATCTGATGTTCAACAAAATGACTTCCACCAAATCTAAAAAAAATTACTGACGCCAACTTTGGCAAATAATTTTGATATGCTCCCCAAAAAAAAAAAAAAAATTTGCACCATGCGTGAGTGGGACAAGCTTTTATATTTGGAATGAGTGAAACTAAAGGTTGACATCTAACGTCCCAAAGAACAACTTTCCACCAAATCCAAACAAAATACTAAATCCTCCTTTGGAAAAGATTCCATTTGCCCAAAAAATTTGTCTTTGCAACCGTGCGAGAGTGAAATGAGCTTTAACATTCATTTGAATGAGTGAAACAAAAGGCCCACATTTGACTTTTTTTAGGAAAATGACTTTCCACCAAATCCCAACAACATAAATGCTTACTCCGACTTTGGGAAAAGATTTTTACATGCTATCTAAACAATTTTCTCTACATCATGCGCAAGTTGGAATAGCTTTTAGATTGATTAAAATGAGTGAAACTAGGTGTAAGTACGGTTCCGGTGTAAGACAGAGAACCTGACCGACAATTGGTTCAATTCCAAGTTCTTAGGCTAAAAGGTCCAATTCTCGATTCCCATGGGAACCGAATCAGGAACTAGAAAAACTGAGAACCAAAATTGGACCGGGCACCTAAAAGCAGTAGGGTTACAATTAGTGTAGTCAACTCAACCGTAATTTTCTCTTTGCCCCTTCTATTGTCGGTCTCCTTCGCTTTTCCACTTTTCTTCTCCAAAACCCCAATTTGTGTTACCCTAAACTTTACTTCTCTTAGACTACCATTGTCACGCCCCGATCCTCAAGCACGCACCCATCCCTCACTGATCGATTAAATAGCGACGTCCTAGGACGCATCGTCGACCCATTCATTTTAATATGCATGCAGAAGTATATAAATAATCCCCAGACAATAAAACAATGGGATAGGAAAGTAAGGCCAAATTTCATACTTTAAAAACAACCACACTTATATACAATGCAAACCATAATGCATATATATACAAGGCAAACTACTAAGTCAAGTTCTGAACAATAAGTTCTCAAAACAAGTCTACAGACAGGGGGTGGGGTTTCAATCCTAACTTGGATCCTCCTCGGGGTCCTCCTCCGGGTCCTCTTACTCCTCAACGATCTCTCCTTCTTCCATACTCCAGCTGGAGTCTACGGCTAAGCACTTCGAAGAGTCAAGATCATCCCTAAGCTTGGGATCCTTCGCGTCCACCATCGATCCACCCTTAGGATCTGCTGTCCCCTTCCTGAATGCTACTTCTAAAACGTACAGAGGTACATCAGATTCTGGCACAGGGCCTACCCTTCGTCCATCATCGTAATGGCGATACCACGACTGGTATTTGTGGGGCACCATTTAGGGTTCACCCACATCAACCCAAACAGTGGATGTCACCAGTACATATTCCAATCCTTCAGGATGATGGTGTATCGAAATATGATAACTTATCTCAGTGATCTCCTCAAGTATACCAAAATGCTCGGGAGGAGGTGGGGGTGCTGCCATCTAGAGACCTGAAATATTGTCCCACAACGAGGTGAGACTATGTCTCGGCAAGTTCTAGCCCACTAAGACCCGATTAGAAGTCAATATGCCCTAAAGGCTGCCTAATCACAACACGGGTCAGAGGACTTATCTTGGCCTCGGTTCCATCCTGCAAATCAATATCATTTACAGATGCCTCAAATCACATCAATCAATCAATTCATAACATCGGCTCAAATCATTGAGTAATCGACCTAGTCAATTACATGTTATCATGACCTTCTCATGGTCGGCCCATTCAATACTATCTATAAGTCCACCCATAATAGGACCGTTCGATCTAAGCTGATGAATAGATAGTATAGCTCTCACTAAGCTGATAAATAGTGTACTGCTCTCGCTAAGCTGACATATCAAACCCTTAAGTTGATATAGCACACTAATAATGCTCTCTCTGAGATGATCATCTTGCTCTCGCTAAACTGACATATCATAGCCCATAGGTTGATATAGTATACTGGTATACTGCTCATAATCTAAGCTAACATATCACCTGTAGGTTGATATAGTATACCACCCCAACCATTTAATCAATTCATCATTTTTATCATACCCGGTAAAAATAGCCGTGTGTGGGTACACAGTCGGCCTTAACCAAAAAATAATAATTTCACTTTTTGAACATCCCACTAGTTTCAACAGCCCATAACATATTTTTGGCGATGTAAACCGACACCCGGTAATTTTTCAATTAATTATCAAAATTAATTAATTTAGGAATAAAATCCTAAAATCATAATTAAATCAATTCAACACAATTTAGAGCTCAAATAAATAAATAGATTGTACCACAATAATCAATATAAAATTCCAGTCAACGGCTATTCCGGTCTAATTTGCGAAAAATAAAGAAATAATTAAATAATTGCAGAAAATATTAAATAAATGCCAATAAATCAAACTTAGGCCCGTAATGCCTAATTGGACGCCGAAACGGACCCAGAAAAATTCCGAGGCTCGTTAAATAAATACTAGAGCGTGTTTACTCACTAATTACACTAACTATCCACCTAACATGCATCGGCAAATAATTAAATTCACTAATCTAATCTAATCTAACCACCTAATCCATCTTACCCTAAACTAAACAATCCCTAAGCGTGATTAACCGACTAAGTGAGGATTAGTGAGTTAAACTCACTTGTTTCACAATCCAAGCGGCTCAAATTGTCAGGGACGCAATGAAGAACAACTATCTTCAAAGTGGACCTAACTTTCGAGGCTAGGAAGCGGGCCAAAACCCCTGCTAGAAACCCACTCGTAGCTTCTATTTTGAGCTACAAAGGCCGAAAGGGGCGGCAAGGATCAATGAAGGCAAGTGGGGATTGGTTTCGGGTCCAAATGGGGGCAAACCAGCGGCGGAACAGCTCCGGCAACGGCGGCACAAGCCTGAGCAGCTCCGGGAGGTCGTCTAGGATCGTAGTTGGAGCAGCGAGCTAGGCATGGCAAGGCGGAGGGCTCGCACATACGCAGTGGGGCGAAACAGCGAACGGCGGTGAGAACGGTGGTCCAAATGGGTGGTGTGCAACGGCGGGCAGCTTTGGTGGCTTCTCTGCTGGTCGTTGGAAGCTTGCAAAGCACAAATGAGAGGGAGGAGGGAGGAGTCGACAATGCTGAAGGGGAGGGGAACAAGATGGGGTTGGAGGGGGCAACTTGGCTCAATTTTCTCTCAAATGGTCTCCTTTACCATTCTCCACCAAGGTTTCCTTCCTTGACCTCTATTCAGCCACCAAGGCACACTTGACAACCTTTGAGATGGTCCAAAATGGCTAGGCAAGGGGAAGCTACGAATTTCCCTTAGTTCCTCTTCTATTGGTCTTCTTTTCCTTCTTAAATCAAGACAAATTGGCCTCAATTAATTCAATCGACACCTCTCCGAGCAAATTAGTATTTTTCCTCACCAATTAATCCCACTTGCTTCTCAAATTTACGATAAAAAACAATCCCCGACATTTTCGGATAAAACGGCCCTACCTTGACTTTTTCCCAAAAAGTCTCGAGACTGAGTCAACACTCCTAAAATTAGTTATGACACAACAGAACTTTCAATTTATGAAATCGAACTCAAATTCGCGGTTAATTTCAATCTAGCGCGTTTTTAGCGTGACCTAAACTACCAGGTAGGTTTCAGAAATTTTTAGTGCCAATGACTCATGGTCAATTTTTTTCGAGCCACAATGAACCCACTCGGTACATTGGCGACTCTCGATTGTCGTGAAAATCTCGAAAATTCAAATACAGACACATAGTACCAAAACAATAGAAAAATCAGTCTAGTACCGGGCCGACGAGAATTTTTCAATTTGGTGGTGTCACCAATGATTAGCCACACATCTCAATCGAATCGACCTATCTCTTATCTCAAATCAATTTTTAACTGTGCCGTAATGGCCTCTCAAGATGAGCATGGTTGAATAGCCGATTCCTAGTCAAATTCTCAGATCTATTGCATTAAAATTCCTTAATGGCTTCCCTGGATAGTCTAGTTATCTCAAGAGTGATCAGCTCTGAAAACAGCCCTGTAGGCGCATCGATGAAATGCCCGATTTATTCAATGGAAAATAGAATTGAAAATCTAGGATGTCACAACCATCATCTCTGCGTCAACGATTCCGCTCCATTGTGATCGAACACTTAGGCTTTTAGATCTCCACTTTTTCTGTCTTTACTTGGAGCGGAAATCACTGTTTCATTGCATGCAAGTCTCGCGAGTGTTTTCTCTTGCTTCCAAATCTCCCAGAACTTACCTTTCAAGCTCAATTAGATACAATTCCTTGGCCCCGTATTATGCATTCACAACGTTTCTCTGATGCTTTCCTCGTGATTGTGTGGATCTAGTGCTTAATTCGCGATCCCCCTAGGTTTGGTCTCCCAGGAGATGTGCGCAATTGGTAATGCGGGTTCTTGCGAAATTGGGTGAAGAAATGACCATGTTTTTGTTTAAGTTCCTGAGGTTAAATTATGTTCAGTTTTGGATGCTTGAGGGATAGAAATGGAACAGAGAGGCGGAGTGTTTTTTGGGTTCCTATTGGCTTAGAGCTTCATTTTGGTAGATTGAGGTGTCAATTTTTACTTACCGATGCAGTTAGTAACTTAGTAATTGCCTATAGAGTGCATGAACTACACAAATTGATATCGTTGTTGCATCCACTTTCGTTTGGCTTAAGTAAAAATTAAACCCAAAAAGGAACCTGGTAGGCCTTGGAATTTCTGAAATAATAGATTCTAAGTTCTAGGTTTTGACGAGTAGATTTCAAGTTATAAAAAATAAATAACTTGTACCAATAGGTAGGTCCTAAGTTCCGAGTGAAACTGGGAACCCCTCATCCTTAAACGAAACTACAAGTCAAGATTCAATGTCCAACAAAATAACTTTCCACTAAATTCAAACAAAATGCCGACTCTTACTTTGAAAAGATTTTTATAGGCTCTCCCAAATAATATTTTCATCAACTACATGTAAGTGGGACGAGCTTTTACATTCACTGGAATTAGTGAAACATAAAAAGGTCTAGATCTGACACTTAGGAAAAAGACGTTCCACCAAATCCATAAAAAATGTTGACTCCAACTTTGTAAAAAGATTTTCATATGCTCCCCAAACAATTTCTCTTGCACCATGCGTGAGTGGAACGAGTGTTTACATTAATTGGAACAGTGAAACTAAAGGTCAAGCTCTAACCTCCCAGAAAACGACTTTCCACCAATCCAAACAAAATACTGGCTCGTACTTTGGAGAAAAGATTTGTAAATGCTCTCACAAACAATTTTTTCTTACGATAGTGTTAGTGAGATAAGCTTTTACATTCATTGAAACGAGTGGGACAAAAGGTCTAGTATCTGACATTAAGGACAACGACTTTCCACCAAATCTACAAAAAATGCCCATTCAAAAAACTCTGGGAACAGATTTTCATATGCTACCCAAGCAATTTTTCTTGCACCAGTGTGGGTGGGAGGAGATTTTACATTGATTGGAGCAAGTGAAACTAAAGCTCAATATCCAACGTCCAAGAAAACAACTTCCCACCAATTCCAAACAAAATGCCAACTCCTACTTTGGAAAATGATGTCTATATGCTCTCCCAAACAATTTTATTCTACAACTAGGTGTGAGTGGTGTCACGCCCCGATCCTCCGAGCACGTGCCCATCTCTCCTTAGTCGATTAAATAGTGATATCCTAGGACACATCGCAGACCCATTCATAAATGCGCATGCGGAAGCATATATAAAATCCCCAGACAATAATACAATAGGATAGAAAAGCAGGGCTAGCTTTTTCAAAATATACCTTTTTATAAACACCCGAGTCTATACACAAAGGTTTATAGAAAGGAATCAGCTCCCTGCAAAAGAGAATTTTCTACGACTAGCTAGTCGGACATGATCATCGATTCTTCGGACTTCGCCTCACGAACTCCGGGCTCCTGGTCCTTTACCAACACCATCTATGGACTTGAAAATGGTTATTCAATAACCAGTGAGACAACATCTCAGCGAGTTCTACTCTCTAAGACTCGATTAGGAAAAAAATATGCCTTAGGGGCTGCCTAAGCATAACAACGAGTTAGAAGGCTTACCTTGGTCTCGGTTCCTTCTTGCAAGTCAATTCAAATAATAGATACTGACAATCACATCATTCAATCAAAGTAAATTGAATCATCGATTAATCGATCTAATCAATTACATGACAATCAAACCATTCCCCGGTCATTTTAATTCATACCGTTCATTTTTCCATACGATAATATATTTAGTCACTGAACCACATAATACAGCATAATACACGCAATGCACATGGCCATTAGATGATGCATTTCATCAATCACACATGAGTCGCGTCACAAGCGATCTTACCTAGCCATTGCCACACCCTGCACGCCATCGATTCTTGCGTGCATGCCATAAACGATGTGCTTAACTCATGCCTTCCAATTAATTTCAGCCACATAGACACGATATTCAACAAACCCATAAATACAGCCAAACAGGCTCGATATTACACTACACAAGCACATTCTACACCACACAGGCATGATTAATTATCACCATACAGGCACGTTCTACACCACACAGGCATGATTAATTATCGCCACACAGGTATGATTAATTATTGCCACACAGGCACGTTTAATCATCGCCAGACAAGGACAGGCTTTCCACTTAGGAGCATCGCCCACACGATTATCAAGCATAAGTTCTAGGCATGTCACAGACCAACCATACATCATCAATTTTGCACAAATTAGCAAGCATTACACCAACAACACCACAACCATGACATAACCATTCGCACCTCATCACACATAGTTCTCAAGGCATAACACATATAACCACATCACCAAAAGTGCCATTTCCAGCAAGCAAAGCATCAAGAACTATCACAACTCATAATCGGCTCTAACTAGCATAATAGGCCCACTCGTACATTTCCAAGTTTAAATCCAGAAACCAAACAAAACGAGTTCAAAAAATTTCCAAATTTGAATATGTTGTAAAAGACACATAAAAGAACAATTTTCATGAAGACACTTAAACCCAAATCCTTTTAGATTCGGCCCAGTAAATCGCTCAATCCAGTACAAAACTGTATCCATTTTCTAGAAGGTCTATTTTCCAAAATCAGCTTGGTTCGAGGTCTAAAAATTGTCCATTTGATCTGAAATTAGAGTGTGTTAAACTAGAAGATATGAAAAACAACTTTTGTGAACAACCCATTTTGAATTCGAACCCTAAGAGTTGATAAAAACCCATAGAATCCTCAAAACTCCCCAAGTTACAGCATAATCCGAGATTTTGTTTGCAAATGACGGAGCTGATGTCTCCATCTTTTGAATCTCTAAAAATACTGAGTAAAACATATCTTGTAGTTGAGGATGTCTTAAACATTTCTCAAGAAGACATCAACCTCAAAGTCGTAACCCATTTCGATACACAAAATGGCAAATGATGAGGGTCCAGAACTTTGAACAGCACACAGTCCACTGGATTCGACTAATCCATCATCTATTGCACAAGTCTCACTAATTAAGTTGCACTAATCCATTCTAAGGCTAATCTAACCATCCTAACTTATCAATAATTCATACTTAAGCTAATCTAAGCAACTCTTAAGTATAATTAACCGACTAATAAGAGATTAGTGAGCAAAACTCACTTATTTATCAAACCGCTCGGTACAAACTGATGGGGACGCAACGAGGGCCGACTTTCTCCAAAGCAGGCCTAGGTTCCAAGGCTCGGAACCACCTCAAAATGGGCCCAACACCTTGCTGGAAACCCACAAATAAAGTTGCTGACTTTGGCTGGAAATGGAAGAAAAACAACTTGGTTTAGGCGGGAGTTGCTCAGGAAATGAAAGAATAGGCCAAACCGGGCCTAGGTGGAGATTTACCGCCGAAGAAACGGCTAAGGACAGCCCCAGGTAGGCTCAGGACAGCGAGAGGAAGCTGCTAGACGGTGCGGCTTGGCAGTGAGGGTAGATAGCACACAGGCAGGGCGATGGTGCGACCGGTGGCTCGACGACGGTGACGGCAGCTTGGCGTCCAAGCGGTGGCTGCTTCGGCTCCTCTCTTCCAGCTGCTAGTTTTGCACGGCACTAAGAGGGAGGAGAGGAGGGGTTTCAGCTAGGCTTGGGGAAGAAAGAAGAGAGAGAGAGAAGAGGTGAGGTTGGAGGGGGCCACAAGCCAAAATTTCCACAAGTTTGTCCCCTCAAACTTGTCTACCAAGCTTGGCTGGCTTGCCCAACAAATTTCTAACACAAAATCCTTCTATAAGACACTTGAATTGGTCCAAATGTTGTGGTGGTGGTGGAGCTACGAATTTCCAAGGTTTCTTCTTCAAATGGACTTTTGTTCTTACTTGATTCAATCTAATTTGGCCTCAATAAATTCCATTATCGAGTCAGCAATCCCAATTTTGCGATAAAAAACGATCCCCAGCTTTTTCTGGATAAAAACGGTTTTAAGCCGACTTTTTCCCAAAAGGCTTGGGTTGCAGAAAAATCTTCGAGACGAGTCGATGTTCCTAGAATTTATTGTGACATGAAGGAATCTTCAATTTCTGAAATCAGACTCAAATTCGCGGTCAATTTCCATTCGACATGTTTTTAGCATAACCTAGGCTACCGGATAGTTTTCAGAATTTTTTAAGGCAAATGACCCGTGGTCGATTTTCTTCGAACCACAATAAATCCATTCGACACATTGACGACTCTCGGTTGTCGTGAAAATCTCGATGATTCAAATACGAACACAAGGTACCAAAACAACAAGAAAATCAAACTAGTGCTAGTCGACGGGAATTTTCTAATTTAGTGGAGTCACCCACGATTGGCCACACATCTCAGTCGAACTGACCTATCTTTGATCTTTAATCAATTTACGTCTGTGCTATAATGATCTTGACAGATGAACACGGTCAAGCAGCCGATTCCTGGTCGAACTCTCAAGTCTATTTGCCTTAAAATCCTTAATGACTTCCCTAGATAGTCTAGTTATCTCACGAGTGATCGGCTCTGAGAATAGCACCGTAAACGCGTCGATGAAAGGCCCGATTTATTCAATTGAAAGCAGTACTAGAAATTCAAGATGCCACAACTCTTCCCCTCTTATAAAAATTCCATCCTCGAAATTTAAACCTTTACCAATCCTTAAACAAAAAGATAGAGGTATCATCGTCTCATCTAGTCTCACTTCCCTGGTTGCTTCTTCAGTCCCGTGGTGTTGTCAAACCACTTTGACTAAGGGGACCATCTTGGTACATAGAATCTATTCTGAACCACAATCTGAATCGGGCTTTCCACGTACGACACTCTATCGTCCACGACTAATTCTTCAAGATTTAGCATGTGGGTCATGTCAGGCTCATGCGTCCTTAACCTCGATACGTGAAAGACGTCATGCACTTGTGCCTACCTCGGCGACAATGTAAGACGATAAGTTAGGATCCTGATTCTTTCTCTAGAATCTTAAATGGACCTACGTGCCTTGGTTTCAGTTTTTCCCTCCTTGCCAAGGCGCAAGGTATCTCTCATTGGTGACACCTTTAGAAAAATGTAATCACCAATTTGGAACTCTAAGAGCCTTCAATGCTCAACAATACAACACTTCTGGTAGCTCTTAGTGGTCTTGAATCCATCTCTGATCACGGCAACTACAATCACTGACTGCTAACCAGACTCTGGTCTGCGATCTTTCATTCTCTAACCTCATCTCAACAAACTGAAGTTTTGTACACTCTGCCCTATCCTGTTTCAAAAGGAAACATTTGATTATTTTGTTGAAACTGGGAATCCTTAGGTCTAGATCTGATATAATCATCACTAGCACTCCATGTAGACGAACTATATGTCATACAAAAATTTATGCATGCCTATTCAAATCAAGATCCTTCCATATGGCGATAAAGTGAGTCGACTTCTTTAATCTGTCGACCACTACCCAAATGGAATCATTATCCCTCTAACTTCTTAGTGAGTCCGTCACAAAGTCCATCGTGATGTGCACTCATTTCCACTCTAGGGTCTCGAGAGGTTACAAGAGTCCTCTCGACTTACAAAGCTGTGTCTTGATTCTAACCTGAGCATTCGGCTCAATTCTGAGAGTAGCTATAAGATTCGAAAGGTAACCCATCTCAAATTTGAAAATCGAATCTCGACTTTCTGAAGTAAGGTCCATTCTTTAACCAGCATACGAGCAACCGAAGATTTCTGACGCAACACATCTGCGAACTTATTTGCCATTTTGGGGTGATACCAAATATCACCATCCTAATCCTTTAAAAGTTCTGATTCATGACCTATCTCATACTCAACTCTTTCTGAGAGAATAAATACTGGAGATTTGGTTGGTCAGTGAACATCCATAATCTTTCTCCACACAACTAATGTCTCTAAATCTTCACTGCGAAAATTAATGCTACGAGTTCTAAGTCATGCGTTGAGTAATTCAATCCATGAGGTCTCAACCAACAGGACGTGTATGCAACAACTTTACTATGTTGCATCAACACGCAACCTAGTTCTCTAAATGGCACATCACTATAGATCTCATAACCTTCAAGACTAGATGGAATGGTCAGTACATGTGCGGTAGTCACTTACGCTAAGCTTTTGGAAACTATGCTTGCGCTTGTTTGTCCACATAAACTTTTCTTCCTTCTCTAACGAGTTGAGTCAAAGGCGGAGCTATTGTTGAAAATCCCTCCATGAACCTTCTATAGTATTTAGCGAAACCTAAAAAAATTTCCTAATCTCTGACACTGACGTCGGTCTCATCCAACCGATAACCGCCGATCTTGGTCGAGTCCACAGAGATTTCTTCGCCTGAAATCTCGTGACCTGGGAAAGCAATATGAGTCCACTAAAAATCGCACTTGCTGAACTTGGTGTACAATCCGTAATCTCGCAAAGTCTGAAGTACTTGTCCTCAACTGTCTCTCGTGCTCCTCAACTATCATATTCATGATAGTCACCAAATAATCTTGGCAACCCTTGTCTAACACACGGGTTGCCTTAAGTGACGAGATTAAAGGGGTCGAGGATCCTCCTCGATTTCCAATAAATTCAAATTTTCACCATCAACAAATTAAACTGTATCACATTGCGACAACAATTCATTACAACAAAAGCTTCTTGAGCCAAACCTTTTTATAGATGATATCAAAGTTATACATAGGCAGAATATTCAAGTGAACCCTAGCCAATGATTCTCCTTTCTATGACTTTATTACAACAACTAAGGTTCTATAAAATTTAACCAAAATTCTGTTGTGCCACTCTGATAAAATTGTTCCGGGGACACTACCCTTCCAGTCTGGTGCATAACTCGCTTCATCTACGAGCCGGCGGCTTATACAATCCACCATGCGGTGCAATTCGTTGGTTCTAACCCATCTGTGGCGGTGGCGGTAACTGTTGCAATCCCATCTGTCTTCGGGGACAATCTTTAGCCAGGTGGCCGTGCTGGTGACACTCGTAGCAAACTCTTATCCTAGGAAAAGACGGGGCCGATCCATGTTGTCTTCCATAGAGGCAACATACACCAATCTCATTGGGCTCCGACTTTCCAATTCCACCCTTCCTGTTAGGCGGGACATGAAAGTTTCCTCTAGTCATGGGCCTCTTCCCATGGCGAATTACATCTCTGTTTATATTGAATCTCGACCTAGACGAAGCGGCTCTTTCATTCTAATCTTTCTCGATCTTCTAGGCTCTCCCATAAAGGTCATTATAAGTTCTCGGATTCGAGAGAAACCAGTGTACTCCTTAAGTCCTGTCTGAATCCGTCTGTAAATCTCCTTGCTCAGTTCACCGGATTCTCTATCAGTTCAGGAGCATATTGCGATAATTCAGCAAACTTCGCCTCATATTGGTTAATAGTAAGGGAACATTGGTGAAGACACTGAAACTCTGCCATCTTTATCTCCCTAGCAGTCTCTAAAAGGTATTTGCTATTGAAAACCTCAAGGAAGGCGTTCCACTCTGGGACGACACCTTCTAGAAATACTGTTCTTTGGGTGGTTTTCCACCAAGTATTTGCAACTCCCTCCAGTTAGTAAGTTGCAAGGACCACCTTTTCGCCCATGGCACATCGGTAGTGCAAAAGCCTTCTCCAATTTTTTGATCCACAACGCAGCAGTTTTGTGGTCTCCTGCCCCGGTGAACTGAGGTGGGTTCAACTTTAAGAATTGTTCCACTAGCTTATGAATCGGTCTTTTAGCGACCATAATTCTTGGCAGACCTTCGACAGTGCGGCGGTAGGTGTAGCGACAGGTGCTGCAGCGGGGACGGCCTCAGCAGCGGCGACAACAGCGGCAATAGCGGCGGCTTGGTTCGGTGCCTACTTGATCCATTCTCGTACCCATAACTTCTAGTACCTACATGATCCCTTCGATCTTAGGATCATCAAGGGCTACTACCCTAGCACCAACAGGAGGTGGTGCTTCGCCACTAGTGCTAGCCTATGCTAGCGCTTTATTGCGGCCTCCACAGGTACTAACCCTAGTCGGCGACCTAACCCAAGCCATAGGCCTAACGGTTCTTTTACTCAAAGTTCTCTGCACCGGCTCGCTCATGATTTAGTCTTATACTAGAATCTATCTTCCAAATCCACACTGGATTAGAAGATGAGCGGGTCACACAAAAAACAATTTTACCAATCAACTACCACAGACATACACTAGTATGAATTTAAATGTCTTTCCTGCCAGTATCTCATGGTCCATCACACCTTATCACTCCAATCCCTAACCATTGCTCTAGTACCACAAAAAAGGGATGTCACGCCCCGATCCTCTGAGCACGTGCCCATCCCTCCTTAGTTGATTAAATAGTGATGTCCCAGGATACATCGCCAACCCATTCATTTAAATGCGCATGCGAAAGCATATATAAAATCCCCAGACAGCAATACAATGGGATAGAAAAGCATTGCCAACTTTTTCAAAATATACCTTTTTATAAATACCCGGGTCTATACACAAAGGTTTACAAAAAGGAATCGACTCCCTACAAAAGAGAATTATCTATGACTAGCTAGTCGGACAGATCATCGATTCTTCGAACTTCACCTCACGAACTCCGGGCTCCTGGTCCTTTACCAACACCATCTATGGACCTGAAAATGGTTATTCAATAACCAGTGAGACAATGTCTCAGTGAGTTCTACTCCCTAAGACCCGATTAGGAAAAAAATATGTCTTAAGGGCTGCCTAAGCACAACAATGAGTCAAAGGGTTTACCTTAGCCTCAGTTCCTTCCTGCAAATCAGTTCAAATAACAGATACTGACAATCACATCATTCAATCAAAGCAGATCGAATCATTGATCAATCAACCTAATCAATTACATATCAATTAGACCATTTCCCAGTCATTTTAATTCATACAGTTCATTTTCCTAGATGATAATATATTTAGTCACCAAGCCACATAATACAGCATAATACATACAATGCACATGGCCATTAGATGATGCATTTCATCAATCACACATGAGTCGCGTCACAAGCGATCTTACCTGGCCATTGCCACACCCTGCACGCCATCGATTCATGCGTGCGTGCCATAAACGATGTGCTTAACTCATGCCTTCCAATTAATTTTGGCCACACAAGCACGATACCCGACACACCCATAAATACGGCCAAACAAGCTCGGTATTACGCTACACAAGCACATTCTACGCCACACAGGCATGATTAATTATTGCCATACAAGCACGTTCTACGCCACACAAGCATGATTAATTATCGCCACACAAGCACGTTCTACGCCACACGGCATGATTAATTATCGCCATACAGGCACGTTCTACGCCACACAAGCATGATTAATTATCGCCAAATAGGCACGTTTAATCATTGCCACACAGGCACGGGCTTTCCACTTAGGAGCATCGCCCACACGATTATGAAGCATAAGTTCTAGGCATGTCACAAACCAACCATACATCATCAATTTTGCACAAACCAGCAAGCATTACACCAACAACACCACAACCATGACATAACCATTCGCGCCTCATCACACATAGTTCTCAAGGCATAACACAAAGTAACCACATCACCAAAAGTGCCATTTCCAGCAAGTAAAGCATCAATAACTATCACAACTCATAATTGGCTCTAACCGGCAAAATAGGCTCACTCGCACGTTTCCAAGTTTAAATCCATAAACCACATAAAACGAGTTCAGAAAATTCCCAAATTTGAATATGTTTTAACATACACATAAAAGAACGATTTTCATACAGACACCTAAACCTAGATTCTTCTAAATTCGGCCCAGTAAATCGTTCAATCCAGTACAAAACTATGTCTATTTTCCAGAAGGTCTGTTTTCCAAAATCAGTTTGGTTCGAGGTCTAAAACTTGTCCATTTGATCTAAAATTTGAGTATGTTAAACTAGAAGATATGAAAAGAAACTTTTGTGAAGAAACCATTTTGAAATTAGAACCCTAAGAGTTGATAAAAACCCCTAGAATCCTCAAAGCTCACCAAGTACAGCACAGTCCAAGATTCTGTTTGCAAATGACGGAACTGATATCTCTATCTTTTAAACCTCTAAATATCCTGAGTAAAATATATGTTGTAGCTAAGGATGTTTTAAACATTTCTCAAGAAAACATCAACCTCAAATTCGTAACCCATTTTGATACAAAAAATGGCAAATGACGAGGGTCCAGAACTTTGAATTGCAGACAGTTCACTAGATTCGACTAATCCATCATCTATTGCACAAATCTCACTAATTAAGTTACACTAATCCATTCTAAGGCTAATCTAACCATCCTAACTTATCACTAATCCATACTTAAGCTAATCTAAATAACCCTTAAGCATAATTAACCGACTAATAAGGGTTTAGTGAGCAAAACTCACTTATTTATCAAACCACCCGGTTCAAACCGACAAGAACGCAACAAGGGCTAACTTTATCCAAAGCGGGCCTAGGTTCCAAGGCTCGGAACTACCTCAAAACGGACCCAACACCTTGCTGGAAACCCACAAATAAAGTTGTTGACCTTGGCTGGAAATGGAAGAAAAACAATTCGGTTTAGGCGAGAATTGCTCAGGAATGAACGAATAGGCCAAACCGGGCCTAGGTGGAGATTTATCGCCGAAGAAATGGCTAAGGGTAGCCCCAAGTAGGCTCGAGACAACGAGAGGAAGCTGCTGGACGGCGCGGCTTGGCGGTGAGGGCAAACAGCGCGCAGGCAGGGCGATGGTGCAACCGGTGGCTCGACGACAGTGGCGGTAGCTTAGCATCCAAGCGATGGCTGCTTTGGCTCCTCTCTTCCAGCTGCTGGTTCCGCACGGCACTAAGAGGGAGGAGAGGAGGGAGTTTCGGCTAGGCTTGGGGAAGAAGGAAGAGAGAGAGAAGAGGTGAGGTTGGAGGGGGCCACAAGCCAAAATTTCCACAAGTTTGTCCCCTCAAACTTGTCTACCAAGCTTGGCTGGCTTGCCCGACAATTTTCCAACACAAAATCCTTCTAGAAGACCCTTGAATTGGTCCAAATGTTGTGGTGGTGGGGGAGCTACGAATTTCCAAGGTTTCTTCTTCAATTGGACTTTTGTTCATGCTTGATTTAATCTAATTTGGCCTCAATAAATTCCATTATTGAGTCAACAATCAAATTTGTATTTTTCCTCACCAATTGAACCATCTTGCATCCCAATTTTGCGACCAAAACGATCCCCGACTTTTTCTCGGACAAAACGGTCATAAGCTGACTTTTTCTCAAAAAGTCTC